>JANAVB010041816.1:155000-286082 GCA_029216955.1 Iris pallida | reverse complement strand
CCCCATCGCCGTGCCGTTTGTCCATGACCATTTCGTATTTTACTTGTCTTTACTTAGCGGCTATCTTCGAGCCGTAGGCTAACCCTTAGCCATAATGCGTTAACGACCAGGTTGGCGTCGTACAGCGCGGGTAGCGAGCCCCGTTGCACGTGTCCGTCACACCTGTCGCTAGCGTCTTCCATGTCTTATCTTTCATGTATTCTTTCTTTCATTTTATTCTTTTACTTGTTCGTATGATCATAGAGTCATTCATGTTTTTGTTCATTCATTCGTTGATTCATTCATTCATGCATTATGCAACTCCCAGTGTGGGAGTCGCCTTGGCGACCCATCGGTCCCATAGCCTTCCAATGTTGCTAAACTCTACTCGGAGCGACTATGTTGATAGTCTTCCCATTTCATTGTTGTAATCCATTCATTGTTTCATTGTTGAACGCGTACGGGACTTGAACGTAAGCTTGTGCCGTAGCACGAGCGTAGAGCACGGTACGAGAGTTTCTATATTTGTCGAGTTCTTTTCCATGTTCTAAACAAGCATGCAAGATGGGATTATTCCCTTAGCTAGGTGCGTTGAGTCATTTATTAGCATGTGCGGGTTATCGCCTAGCGATTCTCGTGATAGTGTCCGTATTGTTATGTGTCTAGGCTAAGCACAGACGGGTTCATCGGAGCCACCCACCTTAGCGATGTTTGCATCGGCCAAGTGATACTCCGAGCGCGCCTTTGAAAGTCTAAGTCTGGATTCATCTTGACAGGCCAATGCAAGCATTGCATTGATTCTACATCTGGTCGAGGCCAACTCTTCGGGTCGACGGCTCGTTCGAGTCGTTGCACTTGCCGTTTGGATCGGCATTCCGCTAGGGCGGAGCGGGTCGTTACATAATACACCACTCAAAATAAGTCTCGTCCTCGAGACTTCTTGAGTGCAGGTCATCCTATCATTCCTTAACTGTCGTCGTCGTGTTTCTTAGATAATTTTCATCGAACGGCTCTATCGTTCGATGGCATCGAACCATACTTTGATATCTTTCTAAGTTCCGTGTCGCACGCATTTGTCGATTTTTATTGAATAGCCTTTCATTCATTTTAGAGTTGATTGTACTTATTCAATTCGAGTGTTTCTTCGTCTTGGTTGCTATTTCTTCGTGTCATGGGATGAAAATGGTTTCACGAGGCACGTTGTAATTCGTCAAATATGAGGGTCGTAGGCTGAGGCAAACTCACTTTTATTTATCTCGGTCATCGAGATGACCCGACTCGCTTCTCAAGCGTTCGTGTCCATAAAATCAGTATAATTTCTACTTAGCGGGGTCGACCAAGTCTATGAAATTTTCGTCCGATTTCAAGACTAAGTATTGCACTATCCTCGAGTATATCTTCCTATCAATGGTCCAATTCGTTATACCAACTTTTATTTGCACGATATCGATTCCATATCATTCACTTGATTATGGCCAATTTTGTTGTCGTTCACGCACACTCCGCTTGCACGTTTCTTTGATTCAGAGCCACGTTCGTACTAGTATCGATCCTTTACTTAACGCAATTTCAAGATCTTCGACACTCTCCCATTCCTCAAGTCTTGCTTGAACTCGATGTATCACTTGGCTGGATCGTGCACGCATTCCAAGCGTCTCCAAAATACATGCATTCAGCCAAGCCGCATGATCTAAAAGTTTGTCATTCTCACTCGAGTCGCATCGTGCACATACTCAAGCGTCCCTGAATATATGCATGTCAGCCGAATCTCGTGAGGGGTATTCCTATATTCGTGATTCATACTATCCATCCATGCCAATCCTCAAGATCAATCCTTCGATTGATAACTCATGAAACAGGGCGTCTCGCCTACCCGCTAGGCCATTTTTTTTCGAGGCTAAGTCAATGTCAGGATTGGAATCATAGTTCTCCAACAATAATGCCAACACTGACCCCAATCCTAGGTCAAACCAAAGTCGATAGTACGGGATTTTTCTACCCACGCTTGCGTCACTCAGATTTCTAAACATCGAGCACGATCACCTATTCGCATCAATGTATTCGTCGCACACCGCAACGAATTCAAATCCATTCAAATCACTAAATTGACATACTTCATATATCCAATCTAACCAATTCATGTATTCGATCACGAGTTCATCTAACTTGACAATATGTTGTGCCCCAATCTCACGCGAGTCCGATTATCCACGGTGGTTCATGAATCACCATGCAACGCTCCCGTGGAATGATCATTCTCATCGGGGCGTAACTCTTGTTTGGGTCCAGACTAATTCATTCTCGATACGCGGATTGGACCTACGCAATCCTCAAGCTTAATCATCTAGTACACCGAATCATTCTCAAGTCACCTTCGCATCAAACCACAAGTCGAGGCACACAAATTGCCACGCCATGCTAGTTCAATCACCCCCGCTGTATGAATCACCATACCAGCGCTCACGCGGAGTGATCGCCCTATTCGGCGCGACGCATGTGCGAGGCTGGAGTTGCGCTCGCATAAGACAAGCATGTCGACGTTGGGGTTATCGTCGAAGTAAATCCAAGTATTTTCATTTTTATTCGAGCCAAGATCGATAGTCCATTCGTCATGCGTTCAACTAGAAAATCCTCGAGCCAAGTCTATCTTTTTCTCGATACATTCTTTTTACATCTCAAGTATAGCATCCAACGGAACAATGACATTTACACGATCGTCATTCGTTGAGTCAGAGTACCCCCGAGTTATCGCATATCGATCTTTGATACGCCTCAATACCATCGACGATATGCGTAACCTGACGATCTTCCTTTTGCAACAGACTTCGAGTCGTGCGTTGATGCTGTTGTCCGAGTTGGATAATCCACAATTTCATTTAATATTCAAGATCAAGTTCCGTCGCTCTTCCTCAAGCTCGTTTCAAGATCGTTTGTTTCAAAACTCAAGCCACATTTCATTTAAATCAATCCCAAATCGTACGCGTGATCCTCTAAGTTTCCTCGATCAAGACCATTCACTTCCATTCATCGTTCTGAATCGTTTTCTAACATGCGTTGCCTATTCACAAGTTGTCTGAACGACATCTCGTTCGGGACATTCGAAGTCACGATCAACTAAGCGTGACACGTCGTAAGGCTTTGCGCGATCGCATCCCTCGCCGACATACCCGTTCTATCCGTATATCTTGTAGTCTTGCTCGAACAATTTCTATAACGTCCATACACCACTCAGGGTTCGAGCCACTCGAATTCAAGCCATACGATCTAGTCCTCAATCACGTTCGCGTCATGCGCTAAGACATCCTTCAGATTCGTTCGACGAATCTCTAGCGTAATCGCTCACGTCGCCTCGACGTACTTAGTCGTTCAGGCTAATCCTCAAAATCCAAGCCAATCTCTCGTGCACGCCTAAGCGTTAGTTGATAGCGTTCCTATCGATATACACTCTAAGTGTATCTTCGTTCCCGACCGAGCGGTACTTGCTATCGCTCGTAACTCGATTGCACCAGAAGTCGAGGTGCGCGACACACGGACTAAGTTGTGCCGCATAACCATCTCGTGCGGACTATATTTGAGTTTGCACGCTCACTTGCTAGGTCGACGCAAGACTAGTTAGGCACGCACGCGACATGTTAACTTAGCATATGATCTCTATCGAGTCAAGTTTAACATCGTTCGACATTGTTAGCGTAAAGTTATTCAAGCACGCCTCGCGTTGCTAACTCTTAGCATCGATTCCGTCCAACTCAAGTCCGTCGTGGTTTGGCACAAAGGCCTTCGCCTATCAAGTCCCGATCACCCGAGCACTTATACGAGCTTTCAAAAATATTAGACTTATTGTATGGAACATCCCAAGGCAGAATGAGAGAGAGAGAGCGCACACTTCTTTTGTAACCAACCGAGCTTTCAAAACTGAGAAAATCGAAATAAAGTCCAAGGACGTAAAGCCGTGCTCTGATACCAATATGTCACGCCTCGCTCCCGTATGAGCGATCGTCCTCGCTAAGGCGTGATGCCGCACGGGCCTAGGTTGCCCGTGCAAGGCCAAGTCCAGAAACGGCCGATTTGAGCTAGGCCACAGAGTCGCACAGAGTGTCCCCATTGCAGCGAAAAGTAAATAAACACAAGTAGAAGCAAATTCGATCTCTTTATTGATATTCACGAAGGTTACAAGCGGCGCTAGGCCGATATTACAAATCGCTCAAGCTCTCTCTCTGGAACATAAAAGGCGTGCCAAGTGGCTTACAAGATGGAATGATACATGGCGATGTTCCGATACATTATGTCCTGTATAGGGTGCTTCAGCTTCTGCAACGTCCCAAGGCCCCGGAGTTGGCTCCGCGCCTTAACACGTTCGATGGAAGTTCCGCACCAGCCGACGTCTCCTGCTTCCTGCAAGCAGACTGTGGGGTATCAGTACATTGTTATGCACTGGTGGGGAGGCTAGCTCGCCCACAATGCTATCATTACCAAACACGTTGCATTTACTTTTGTGCACCGACTATCATTCATTGTCTTTCTAATCTTGCCTTAGGGTGAATTTCATGGCACATATCATGACCTATCTCGTGTTGCTGATTTCAAGTGTCGCATGGAAAATGTATGCACGACTTACCCATACTTACCGTCCGGCCTTCCCTGTCCAAGGTAAACCAAGTTAGTCAACATTAACATGAAGTAACATGACGTGATTTATGTAAACATTCAATGTTACGGGCGTGTTCGTGTCTCGGGTTCTAGCACGTCGTAGGCATGTTCATTCACGTCGTAGGCATGTTCAGAGTGTTACGTTTCGAGCATGTTCAGGAGGCACATTTCCAGCATATTCAGGGTGTTATATTTCAAGCATGTTCAGGCATGTTACATTTCGAGCATGTTCATGTTCAGGACGTTACTTTGCAAGCATGTTCAGGAGTACTACATTTCGGGCATGTTCAGGAGTGTTATAACTCGAGCATGTTCAGGAGACACTTCATTTAGTTAACTTAGACTACTTGTTTCAATACAAGAACTTGCACGTGGATTGCCACCAGCATAGTCCACTTAATCTACATGCATGGGTCGCTGGCTTTACAAGCCATTTTGGACATATCACGTGGACATTCTCACCTATCGAAGCGTGATGGCTGGTACACCTTGATAGTTTCTTGAAATGCCTGGCCTTACGTCTTTGAGTGGCCGAGCCCCCACTCAAAGCATCCCGTAAGCCCCATGTCTGATTCCGCCTAGGCCGGCCACGGTATTCCCCCCATCGCCCGTGCCGCAGAATCCTTCCTCAAGAAGGCCACGGTATTCTCCCCCATCGCCCGTGCCATTTGTCCACGACCATTTCGTATTTTACTTGTCTTTTACTTAGCGGCTATCTTCGAGCCGTAGGCTAACCCTTAGCCATAATGCGTTAACGACCAGGTTTCCGTACAGCGCGGGTAGCGAGCCCCGTTGCACGTGCCCGTCACACCTGTCGCTAGCGTCTTCCATGTCTTATCTTTCATGTATTCTTTCTTTCATTTTATTCTTTTACTTGTTCGTATGATCATAGAGTCATTCATGTTTTTGTTCATTCATTCGTTGATTCATTCATTCATGCATTATGCAACTCCCAGTGTGGGAGTCGCCTTGGCGACCCATCGGTCCCATAGCCTTCCAATGTTGCTAAACTCTACTCGGAGCGACTATGTTGATAGTCTTCCCATTTCATTGTTGTAATCCATTCATTGTTTT
Source organism: Iris pallida (assembly GCA_029216955.1). Classification (NCBI taxonomy): domain Eukaryota; kingdom Viridiplantae; phylum Streptophyta; class Magnoliopsida; order Asparagales; family Iridaceae; genus Iris; species Iris pallida. The sequence continues at coordinate 280,382 of JANAVB010041816.1, read as the reverse complement.
ATTGTTGAACGCGTACGGGACTTGAACGTAAGCTTGTGCCGTAGCACGAGCGTAGAGCGCGGTACGAGAGTTTCTATATTTGCCGAGTTCTTTTCCATGTTCTAAACAAGCATGCAAGATGGGATTATTCCCTTAGCTAGGTGCGTTGAGTCATTTATTAGCATGCGCGGGTTATCGCCTAGCGATTTTCGTGATAGTGTCCATATTGTTATGTGTCTAGGCTAAGCACAGACGGGTTCATCGGAGCCACCCACCTTAGCGATGTTTGCATCGGCCAAGCGATACTCCGAGCGCGCCTTTGAAAGTCTAAGTCTGGATTCATCTTGACAGGCCAATACAAGCATTGCATTGATTCTACATCTGGTCGAGGCCAACTCTTCGGGTCGACGGCTCGTTCGAGTCGTTGCACTTGCCGTTTGGATCGGCGTTCCGCTAGGGCGGAGCGGGTCGTTACATAATACACCACTCAAAATAAGTCTCGTCCTCGAGACTTCTTGAGTGCAGGTCATCCTATCATTCCTTAACTCGTGTTGTCGTGTTTCTTAGACAATTTTCATCGAACGGCTCTATCGTTCGATGGCATCGAACCATACTTTGATATCTTTCTAAGTTCCGTGTCGCACGCGTTTGTCGATTTTTATTGAATAGCCTTTCATTCATTTTAGAGTTGATTGTACTTATTCAATTCGAGTGTTTCTTCGTCTTGGTTGCTATTTTTTCGTGTCATGGGATGAAAATGGTTTCACGAGGCATATTGTAATTCGTCAAATACGAGGGTCGTAGGCTGAGGCAAACTCACTTTTATTTATCTCGGTCATCGAGATGACCCGACTCGCTTCTCAAGCGTTCGTGTCCATGAAATCAGTATAATTTCTACTTAGCGGGGTCGACCAAGTCTATGAAATTTTCGTCCGATTTCAAGACTAAGTATTGCACTATCCTCGAGTATATCTTCCTATCAATGGTCCAATTCGTTATACCAACTTTTATTTGCACGATATCGATTCCATATCATTCACTTGATTAGGGCCAATTTCGTTGTCGTTCACGCACACTCCGCTTACACGTTTCTTTGATTCAGAGCCACGTTCGTACTAGTATCGATCCTTTACTTAACGCAATTTCAAAATCTTCGACACTCTCCCATTCCTCAAGTCTTGCTTGAACTCGATGTATCACTTGGCTGGATCGTGCACGCATTCCAAGCGTCCCCAAAATACATGCATTCAGCCAAGCCGTATGATCTAGAAGTTTGTCATTCTCACTCGAGTCGCATCGTGCACATACTCAAGCGTCCCTGAATATATGCATGTCAGCCGAATCTCGTGAGGGGTATTCCTATATTCGTGATTCATACTATCCATCCATGCCAATCCTCAAGATCAATCCTTCGATTGATAACTCATGAAACAGGGCGTCTCGCCTACCCGCTAGGCCATTTTTTTTCGAAGCTAAGTCAATGTTAGGATTGGAATCATAGTTCCCCAACAATAATGCCAACACTGACCCCAATCCTAGGGTCAAACCAAAGTCGATAGTACGGGATTTTTCTACCCACGCTCGCGTCACTCAGATTTCTAAACATCGAGCACGATCACCTATTCGCATCAATGTATTCGTCGCACACCGCAACGAATTCAAATCCATTCAAATCACTAAATTGACATACTTCATATATCCAATCTAACGAATTCACGTATTCGATCACGAGTTCATCTAACTTGACAATATGTTGCGCCCCAATCTCACGCGAGTCCGATTATCCACGGTGGTTCATGAATCACCATGCAACGCTCCCGTGGAATGATCATTCTCATCGGGGCGTAACTCTTGTTTGGGTCCAGACTAATTCATTCTCGATACGGATTGGACCTACGCAATCCTCAAGCTTAAATCAAGCACACCGAATCATTCTCAAGTCACCTTCGCATCAAACCACAAGTCGAGGCACACAAATTGCCACGCCATGCTAGTTCAATCACCCTCGCTGTATGAATCACCATACCAGCGCTCACGCGGAGTGATCGCCCTATTCGGCGCGACATATGTGCGAGACTGGAGTTGTGCTCGCATAAGACAAGCATGTCGACGTTGGGGTTATCGTCGAAGTAAATCCAAGTATTTTATTTTTATTCGAGCCAAGATCGATAGTCCATTCATCATGCGTTCAACTAGAAAATCCTCGAGCCAAGTCTATCTTTTCTCGATACATTCTTTTTACATCTCAAGTATAGCATCCAACAGAACAATGACTTTTGCACGATCGTCATTCGTTGAGTCAGAGTACCCCCGAGTTATCGCATATCGATCTTTGATACGCCTCAATACCATCGACGATATGCGTAACCTGACGATCTTCCTTTTGCAACAGATTTTGAGTCGTGCGTTGATGCTGTTGTCCGAGTTGGATAATCCATAATTTCATTTAATATTCAAGATCAAGTTCCGTCGCTCTTCCTCAAGCTCGTTTCAAGATCGTTTGTTTCAAAACTCAAGCCACATTTCATTTAAATCAATCCCAAATCGTACGCGCAATCCTCTAAGTTTCTTCGATCAAGACCATTCATTCCATCGTTCCGAATCGTTTTCTAACATGCGTTGCCTATTCACAAGTTGTCTGAACGACATCTCGTTCGGGACATTCGAAGTCACGATCAACTAAGCGTGACACGTTCTAAGGCTTTGCGCGATCGCATCGCCTCGTCGACATACCCATTCTATCCGTATATCTTGTAGTCTTGCTCGAACAATTTCTATAACGTTCATACACCACTCAGGGTTCGAGCCACTCGAATTCAAGCCATACGATCTAGTCCTCAATCACGTTCGCGTCATGCGCTAAGACATCCTTCAGATTCGTTCGACGAATCTCTAGCGTAATCGCTCAAGTCGCCTCGACGTACTTAGTCGTTCAGGATAATCCTCAAAATCCAAGCCAATCTCTCGTGCACGCCTAAGCGTTAGTTGATAGCGTTCCTATCGATATACACTCTAAGTGTATCTCCGTTCCCGACCGAGCGGTACTTGCTATCGCTCGCAACTCGATTGCACCAGAAGTCGAGGTGCGCGACACACGGACTAAGTTGTGCCGCATAACCATCTCGTGTGGACTATATTTGAGTTTGCACGCTCACTTGCTAGGTCGACGCAAGTCTAGTCAGGCACGCACGCGACATGTTAACTTAGCATATGATCTCTATCGAGTCAAGTTTAACATCGTTCGACATTGTTAGCGTAAAGTTATTCAAGCACGCCTCGCGTTGCTAACTCTTAGCATCGATTCCGTCCAACTCAAGTCCGTCGTGGTTTGGCACAAAGGCCTTCGCCTATCAAGTCCCGATCACCCGAGCACTTATACGAGCTTTCGAAAATATTAGACTTATTGTATGGAACATCCCAAGGCAGAATGAGAGAGAGAGCGCACACTTCTTTTGTAACCAACCGAGCTTTCAAAACTGAGAAAATCGAAATGAAGTCCAAGGACGTAAAGCCGTGCTCTGATACCAATAGGTCCCCGCGCTCCCGTATTAGCGATCGTCCTCGCTAAGGCATGATGCCGCACGGGCCTATGTTTGCGCCCGTGCAAGGCCAAGTCCAGAAACGGCCGATTTGAGCTAGGCCACAGAGTCGCACAGAGTGTCCCCATTACAAGCGGAAAGTAAATAAACACAGTAGAAGCAAATTCGATCTCTTTATTGATATTCACGAAGGTTACAAGCGGCGCTAGGCCGATATTACAAATTGCTCAAGCTCTCTCTCTGAAACATAAAGTGCCAAGTGGCTAACAAGATGGAATGATACATGGCGATGTTCCGATACATTATTCATGTATAGGGTCTTCAGCTTCTGCAACGTCCCAAGGCCCCGGAGTTGGCTCCGTGCCTTAACACGTTCGATGGAAGTTCCGCACCAGCCGGCGTCTCCTGCTTCCTGCAAGCAGACTGTGGGTTTCATCAGTACATTGTTATGCACTGGTGGGGAGGCTAGCTCGCCCAATGCTATCATTACCAACACTTGCATTTACTTTTGTGCACCGACTATCATTCATTGTCTTTCTAATCTTGCCTTAGGGTGAATTTTATGGCACATATCATGACCTATCTCGTGTTGCTGATTTCAAGTATCGCATGGAAAATGCATGCACAACTTACCCATACTTACCGTCCGGCCTTCCCTGTCCAAGGTAAACCAAGTTAGTCAACATTAACATGAAGTAACATGACGTGATTTATGTAAATTCAATGTTACGGGCATGTCCGTGTCTCGGGTTCTAGCACGTCGTAGGCATGTTCATTCACGTCGCAGGCATGTTCAGAGTGTTACGTTTCGAGCATGTTCAGGAGGCACATTTCCAGCATATTCAGGGTTATATTTCAAGCATGTTCAGGCATGTTACATTTCGAGCATGTTCATTTCAGGACGTTACTTTGCAAGCATGTTCAGGAGTATTACATTTCGGGCATGTTCAGGTGTTATAACTCGAGCATGTTCAGGAGACACTTTATTTAGTTAACTTAGACTACTTGTTTCAATGCAAGAACTTGCACGTGGATTGCCACCAGCATAGTCTACTTAATCTACATGCATGGGTCGCTGGCTTTACAAGCCATTTTGGACATATCACGTGGATTCTCACCTATCGAAGCGTGATGGCTGGTACACCTTGATAGTTTCTTGAAATGCCTGGCCTTACGTCTCTTTGAGTGGCCGAGCCCCCACTCAAAGCAGCCCGTAGCCCCATGTCTGATTCCGCCGCCTAGGCCACGGTATTTCCCCCCCATCGCCCGTGCCGCAGAATCCTTCCTCAAGACGGCCACGGTATTCCCTCCATCGCCCGTGCCGTTTCCACGACCATTTCGTATTTTACTTGTCTTTTACTTAGCGGCTATCTTCGAGCCGTAGGCTAACCCTTAGCCATAATGCGTTAACGACCAGGTTGGCGTCCGTACAGCGCGGGTAGCGAGCCCCGTTGCACGTGTCCGTCACACCTGTCGCTAGCGTCTTCCATGTCTTATCTTTCATGTATTCTTTCTTTCATTTTATTCTTTTACTTGTTCGTATGATCATAGAGTCATTCATGTTTTTGTTCATTCATTCGTTGATTCATTCATTCATGCATTATGCAACTCCCAGTGTGGGAGTCGCCTTGGCGACCATCGGTCCCATAGCCTTCCAATGTTGCTAAACGCTACTCTCGGACGACTATGTTGATAGTCTTCCCATTTCATTGTTGTAATCCATTCATTGTTTCATTATTGAACGCGTACGGGACTTGAACGTAAGCTTGTGCCGTAGCACGAGCGTAGAGCGCGGTACGAGAGTTTCTATATTTGCCGAGTTCTTTCCATGTTCTAAACAAGCATGCAAGATGGGATTATTTCCTTAGCTAAGTACGTTGAGTCATTTATTAGCATGCGCGGGTTATCGCCTAGCGATTCTCGTGATAGTATCCGTATTGTTATGTGTCTAGGCTAAGCACAGACGGGTTCATCGGAGCCACCCACCTTAGCGATGTTTGCATCGGCCAAGCGATACTCCGAGCGCGCCTTTGAAAGTCTAAGTCTGGATTCATCTTGACAGCCAATACAAGCATTGCATTGATTCTACATCTGGTCGAGGCCAACTCTTCGGGTCGACGACTCGTTCGAGTCGTTGCACTTGCGTTTGGATCGGCGTTCCGCTAGGGCGGAGGGTCGTTACACTGTCCGGATGATCTTGATCCCCCTCACATACATCTTCCTCTAAGCCCTTCATATGAATTTAGTCGAGATGAACTACTTTGTCTCCGTAACACAGCCCATATCTGTAGCTAGGATAACATGTCGTTCACGTACAGACAAACGATTATACCTCTTCCATCAGCGAACTTTGTGTAAACATATTGTCTGTCTCGCTGACCTGTAGCCATTTGACCTTATAACCTTGTCAAACTTTTTATGCCACATCTTGGGAGCCTGTTTAAGTTTGTAAGAATTTTACCAACTTGCAGACTTTGTCTTCAAGACTCTTGACGACAAATTCCTCTGGCTGTTGCATGTAAATCTCTTCGGTCAGCTTGCCATTTAGGAAAGTCATTTTAATATCCATCTGATGTATCACCAACTTTATGTTACGAGAGCAATCAGTATTCTGATGGTGGTCATCCGGGCTACTGGAGCATACGTATCAAAGTAGTCGATCCCCTGCTTCTGAGAAAACCCTAGGCTACTAGCTTAGCCTTGAACTTGTCAATAGTTCCAACTCATTTCATCTTCTTCTTGAAGATCCATTTGCATCTGATAGGTTTTGCTCCTTCAAGAACATCAACCAACATCCAAGTGTTATTTGAGGTGATTGAATCAATTTTATTGTCTATCGACTCCCTCCAGAAAATAGCATCTCTGGTCTTCATCGCCTTATCATAGGTAAGCGGATCTGCTTCTACATGATAGGTGACAAAGTCATTTCTGAAGTCCTTCGGCCTCCTCACACGCTTAGCTGACGGCTCAACGAGTTCTGGTTCAATCGTTGTTTCAACAACAACTACATTATCATTGAAAACTTCAGTTTCTTGCGCACCTCATTGTTCTCCGAAATATCTGCAAGAACAATATTGTTGTGCCTTGCAAATTTGTCTTCAAAAAATTATGCGTCTCGAGATTCAATGATATGATTTGATTCAAAAACATCACTCTTTTCGGCATGATCCAAGAAGATTGTCTTCGTAGTCCTTGTCCCGAGTTTCTGAATCTTCAAATCTGGAAGCTTCATGTCACGCCCCAGTACCGAAATACGGAGACGGACTTGGCCAGCTACCATATGAGGTATATAAACTTCATACGGCGATCGTGGCTGTCAAGAGACAAGGGGGTGCATGCTACAATCAAGTCTCCTGTGGTCTCACAGAGCATCTAGGTCTCAATCAATCAAACAAGAAGCAGTAAATAATGATCATATAAGATAAAGCAGTAAGGCGTCCCCGACGCATCATCAAAATGATCATGGGGATCTAGCTTTATAAGTTAGCTAGCCCAGAGAGTCATAGGTACATAATTGTAGTCAGCTGCAGTCTGATTTAATTACAAGTTATACAAGACAAAATATCCAGATTAGCCGGCTAACAGGTGCCGGTGGCTAAACGCCAGAACATAAGTAAAGATACTAGAGTGGTGGAGAAGAAACCCACTCGAGTCCCCCGCCAGCCATGCTCCTAGTATGCACCATTGACGTCGGGGAGAAAGTTTGGATCCTCAGGCGCTGCTACGAGATCTGGCTAAACAAAACCAGCGGGGTCAGCCCCGAATAGCAAGTACCACAAGGAAGCACAAAAGAGTGAGATAAAACCCAAGCACAAAATAATAATACTAGTAATAATAAAGCATCCGGTCGTAACCTCGGTCCACAGCCTGTCCTAGCACGATAGTCCAACCCAACAACCAAACAAGGACATGGGTTGGACCACGCACCATGACAGTCCATGTTCCTCGGCTACTAACGGAAGTTACAAGGCACAGTCAAGTCATTTTTCAAGCGGCCATTCATTCATGCGGCTTTCTATATTTGGCGGAGTTATCCCCGCGATAATGATTAAAAGGAATCCTCAGATCGTGTCAACCCAGCAGGACTAGCCAAACCATAAGACATATAGCACATTGATTATGCACCGGTCCCCCGGAGGGCTACCGCGCTAAAACATATAACACATAGCTCGTAGGAGTCGGATATAGCCATCCGCTATAGGCGAGTGAAACCATATCCGTGGTGGCCAACCCGACATGTCAGGACTGGGCCTGGGGTGGCTAGTATGGCACGATCTCGGGATTCTTCCCACCCAATGCATCTACCAAGTTAGTTGTCTAGTTAATCCCTAGGTTATCCTCGGAGTTCACATGTCGTGGTCACATGCTCACTCCCCTAGATGTCGTACATTGTTCGAGTACCCCAAGAAGTGATCCTTACTGGCTCATAGAGTCATACGTATGTACCTCCTTCTTGGTGTAATGCGACACACAACACATACCACGTCATCGCTACTGACCAATCGCTGTGTAAATGCTGGACTCTTGGAGGTACTGACAGGTATCACATAGGAACACTTAGCACATCGCACATAGATTGTACCTTAGTACACACATAGGATTATCCAGCATACGCATAGGAGTTAGATCAGAAATGAGGACCAAAACACAAGAGAAAATAGAACAAGAAGATACTATACACTTAGGATATGAAGAGCTCGCTAGTCATGAAGATTCTTGAAGCTAAGACAAAGATCTACAACTTTCATGTTGGGAGTTAGGAGAAATTCTGGCAACAATTCAGCCAAATATGACTTAAAATAGCCAAAAACAGCCAAAATAGGCACTATGCGGCACTATTCAGCACTATGCGACACTATTCAGCATCCTTATGCGATTGGGTACTATGCGGCACTATTCAGCACTATGCGGCACTATTCAGCATCCTTATGCGGCTGGGCACTATACGGCACTATGCAACATCCTTATGCGGCTGGACACTATGCGGCACTATGCAGCATCCTTATGCGGCTGGACACTATACGGCACTATGCAGCATCCTTATGAGGCTGGACACTATGCAGTACTATGCAACATCCTTATGCGGCTGGGCACTATGCGGTACTATACAGCATTCTTATGCGGTTGGGCACTATGCGACACTATGCAGCATCCTTATGCGGCTGGGCACTATGCAGCACTATGCAGCATCCTTATGCAGCTGGGCACTATGCAGCATCCTTATGCGGCTGGGCACTATGCAGCACTATGCAACATCCTTATGCGGCTGGACACTATGCGGCACTATGCAGCATCCTTATGCGGCTGGACACTATGCGGCACTATGCAGCATCCTTATGCGGCTTGGCACTATGCGGCACTATGCAGCATCCTTATGCGACTGGACACTATGCGGCACTATGCAGCATCCTTATGCGGCTGGACACTATTCATGCGTCACTATTCATTGTCCCTGCCAAAACCAGGGCAGATGACATAGAAAATATCCAAATATTGTTTTGGCCATAACTTCCTTAAAACAAGTCAAAATCTAACTTTTTAAAGGTCAAAATTGTGTAGAATCAAATTTCCTACAACCTATGACCATTAGTTTTCGAAAATAATCAAGTTTGATAGATCAAAACCATGTAAATACATAAAACCTTAGTTTTAGAAACTTAGATCTACACCAAACTAGTCATTAAAATCAAAAACTCCAAGAACTAAACTTGTAGAGAATGAAGAGAAGAACAATATAGACAAATAATATCAAAGGAAAAAATCTAAAATAAAAAATACATAAATCTCCACTTTTGAGCAAGTTGTACTTGCCTAAGGATGGTGGTTGAGAAAAATAAATGGAGGAGTGAATGAGGAGAGAGAGTGAGGAAGATAATATAAATAGGGGTTGGGTTGGCTTAAGAAAACCCTAACCTCTAAACATGCTCTCACCATTCCACTAATGACATGCTTAAAAACTATAAACAACCATTAATATTAAAAAATAAAATTATGCAGATGCTAAATACGGGATACCATGTACAAAATTCATGAAAGAATACGCTATCGGGATCAGGGAGTGACATCTCTATCCTCCTTAGAAAAATTCCGTCCTCGGAATTTCTGCCAAGACAAGATAGAGAAATTCGGGCAAGCAAGGTGCAATTACAATCTACACAAGCAACCTATCATTAGCAGTCATTGATCATATATTTCAAAATGGTGCAAAATATGCATGTAATAGGATTACCAAGGCATGAGGAGAAACATACCTTCTGAGTCGAACAAGTGCGGATACCGAGATCTAATTTCGTTCTCGCGCTCCCAGGTTGACTCTCCCGGAGAGTGATGGCCCCAAGCGACACGGACAAGGTTAATAGTCCGGTTCTTAAGCACCTTCTCTCGCCGGTCCAAAATAGACACGGGTTGTTCCTCGTAAGTTAGGTCGGTACCAATAACTAACTCCGAATGATCGAGGACATGACTCGGATCCGGGACATACCCACGCAACTGAGATACATGAAACACATCATGTACGCCAGATAGAGAGGGAGAAATGGCAAGCCGATAAGCAACATCGCCTACCCGAGCGAGAATCTCAAAAGGACCAACGAATCTCGGACTAAGCTTTCCTCGGGTTCCAAATCTAATGACACCCCGAGTAGGCAAAATTCGCAGAAATACTTGGTCACCAACGCCAAACTCTAGAGGCCTACGATGCTGATCTGCCCAGTGTCGGTGTCTGTCCTGCGCGACTCGAAGCCGCTCTCTGATCAACTTGACTGTCTCCACTGTCTGCGTGATCATCTCTGGTCCCAACAATTTTCGTTCTTCCACATCGTCCCATGCCAGAGGGGACCTGCACTTCCTTCCATATAATGCTTCAAACGGTGCCATCTGTATACTTGCCTGATAACTATTGTTGTAAGAGAACTCTACTAAATGAAGATGATCTTCCCAAGTTCCGCCGAAGTCTAAAACAAGCCCGTAACATATCTTCCAAGGTCTGAATGGTTCTCTCTGATTGTCCGTCCGTCTGCGGATGATAGGCTGTACTGAACCTCAACTTAGTACCCAAACTTTGATGCAAACTTCGCCAAAAGTGAGAGGTGAACCGTGTGTCTCGATCTGATACTATGCTGACTGGAACACCATGCTGCCTTACAATCTGCTTCATATATTTCTGTCAGCTGCTCAGTAGACTGTCCTACTCTGAAAGGAAGAAAATGAGCAACCTTCGTGAGCCGATCCACGATTACCCAAACTGCGTTTCGACCGGTCGGAGATCTAGGTAAACCGGTCACAAAGTCCATCGTGATGTGCTCCCACTTCCACTCCGGAATAGGAAGCGGCTGTAACAATCCTGCTGGTCTGCTGTTCTACCTTCACTTGCTGGCATACCAAATATTTGGATACAAACCTCGCTATCTCCCTCTTCATACCATTCCACCAAAAGTGTTGCTTTATATCTTAGTACATCTTTGTGCCTCCGGGATGAATGGAATAAGGAGAACTATGAGCCTCTGACATAACTTCTTGTCGAAGGTCTCCACCTGGTACACAAAGACAGTTTCCGAACCTAAGTGTACCATCCTCATGGATTACTAACTCCTTCCTGAGACCTGACTCACACTCTGATCGAAGCTTCTGGATCCGCGGATCCTCTACCTGGGCTGCTCTGATCCTCTCTACTAAAGTAGACTGAATCTGTAAACTAGCCATAACTCCTGTATCTTGTGGCAAGATCACTTCAATTCCCATTTCCTGAATGTCTTCCAAAATATGTCTCTGCGAGGTTAAAACGAATGCACCACCTCTCATGCTCAAGGCATCTGCTACCACATTCGTCTTGCCTGGATGGTACTGAAGATTTACATCAAAGTCCTTCAGTAACTCCAACCATCTTCGCTGTCTCATGTTCAGGTCCCTCTGGGTAAATACATACTTTAAGATCTTATGATCAGTGTAAATCTCCACTCGATCCCCATATAGATAGTGCCTCCATAACTTAAGCGAGAACACTACTGCTGCTAATTCCAGGTCGTGGGTCGGATAGTTTTTTCATGGTCCCGAAGCTGTCGAGATGCATATGCTATCACCTTACCATGCTGCATCAAACACACCCAAGTCCCTTCCCGGATGCGTCACAATACACTGTAAACCCTCCCGATCCTACTGGAAGTGTCAAGATCGAGGCTGAGATTAATCTCTTCTTTAACTCTTCAAATGATATCTGACATTCTGCTGACCAAACAAACTCTACATCTTTATGCGTCAAACGCGTCAAGGGTGCCAAAATCCTGGCAAAATCTGCCACAACCTCCGATAATAACCTGCCAATCCCAAGAAACTACGCACTTCTGCTACCGTCTTCGGAACTGGCCAATTCTCTACTGCCTCAACCTTCTTCGGATCTACTGACACTCCTGCTCCAGAAATAATATGTCCCAGGAACGAAATACGATCCAACCAAAACTCACATTTACTAAGCTTCGCGTAAAGTTGATGCTCCCTCAAGGTCTGTAAAACTGTCCGAAGATGTTTTTTATGTTCTTCTTCACTACTGGAATAAACGAGGATGTCATCTATAAACACTACTACAAACTTATCCAAATAGGGTAGAAAGATGCGGTTCATCAAGTCCATGAACACGGCTGGGGCATTAGTCAGTCCAAATGGCATCACCAGAAACTCTTAATGCCCATACCGCGATCTAAATGCTGTCTTAGGTATGTCCTGCTCCCAGACCCTCACTTGATAATATCCAGATCGAAGATCAATCTTAGAGAGACGCAGGCCTTACTCAATTGATCAAATAAGTCATCAATCCTTGGTAATGGATACTTGTTCTTCACTGTTACTGCATTCAACTGCCGGTAATCAATGCACATTCGCGTCGATCCATCCTTCTTGGGTACTAAAATCACCGGTGCTGCCCAGGGTGATTCACTGTCTGATAAACTGCTTCGCCTTCAGTTTTTTTTCATGCTGGTGCAACTTGTCCAACTCTGACTGCGACATCCTGTAAACTCTGCCGACTTTAGGCTCCGTCCCAGGATTCAACTCAATACAAAACTCCACATCCCTTACCGGTGGTAAACCTGGAAGCTCATCTGGAAATACATCAAGAAATTCTCTGACCACTCTTGGAATCTGTTCCTGCTCTGCCAATGATTCTGCAACGATGCCCTTGGGTCGATCCTCCAATGATCGAACAAAGACGAACTCCTCAATGCCAGGTACATTAAATATCCTACCTCTCCGACAATCTATAGTCGCATGACTGTCTCTCAACCAGTCCATGCCTAGGACAACGTCAAAGTTGTCCATAGGGAACTCAAACAAAGATGCGGGCAATGATCGCCCACTCACTACGATCGGACACGCTAGGCACACTCTGCTAACTCCTACGAGCCCATTACCAGTGAGTATATTCATCCTCTCTGGCAATGCTTCGAAATCTAATCCAATACGCGTCGTAAATCGTGCAGATATAAAAGAGTGGGTAGCCCCCGAATCAAACAATGCTACTGCAGGAAAAAGAGGTAACAGAAATATTACCTGCAACCACGTCGCCTGAAGCTAGTGCATCCTCCAGTGATAAGGTGAAGGCCTGGCCCTGGCCTTGCTGAGCTTCCTGGTGCTGCCTTCCTCGACCATGCTGTTGCTGCGGCCTCTGCGGGCCTTCCTAGTTCTGCGCCTGGCGAAACATCTGAGCCTGTGTCGGTAGACGCTGGGCTAGCGGCCTTATGGCCATTGCTGGTCCTCGGTTCGGTGCTGCCCCCGGAGCTGGCAACGCCGAAAACTGCTGAACTGGCCCTCCTGGCCTCTGCATCATAGGACAATTGGCAATCCTGTGGTCTGGACTGCCACACTTCATGCACAATCCGTTAGCTGAACGACACACATCCCTAGTGTGCCCTCCCTTACCGCAGTAAGTACATCCAATGGGCGCCCCCTGGCGCTGCTGGTTCCTCTGCTACTGATGCCGAGCTGGCGCTGTTATTTCTGATACCGCCGTCCTCCGCGGTGCTCCTGACTCATGAATACGGATGGGTGCTGGCGCCGATGTTCGCTGTACTGCTCCTCCGCCCCTACTCTGGGGATGGGACCTCTTTTGGCCCCCATGTCGTGTCACCAACCTTTGTTGGGTGAGTTCATGCCTCCGAGCAGCCGTTAAAATGGCGTCAAAAGTCTGATAGCCGTGCCCTTCTACTAGCTGTAGAATCTTCAAATGAAGTCCCTGCTGGAATCTCATAGCCTTCTCTGGCTCTGTAGCCACCATCGTTGGCGCAAACCGACTCAGTCTGCAGAACTCCGCTGTATATCCATCCACCGTCTTACCAGCCTGTTTGAGACTGATAAACCTCTGTTGTAGCTCATACCGCGCTACCACGCCAAAGTACTTGGCCTTGAATCTGGTACTGAAGCTATCCCAAGGAAATGATGCCTCATTCCTACCTCTTCCGATGCCCACCAGTCGCGGGCGAGATCCTGAAGTAACAGTCTAACCTGGTCAACCTTCTCTTCTGCGGGAACCTTAGCTGCAGTCAATATAGCCTCAGTATCCTGAAGCCATGCATCCGCCGTGATGGCATCCTCTGTGCTGTCAAAATATCTCGGATTAAGTCGACAAAACCTCCCTGACGCTCCCGAATCATTTCTGACACTTCTCTCAAGGGCTAATTGTAACCCCTGATTCAATAGCACATTCTGTTCCTGCTGCTGGGTCTGTTGTTTCTGATGGGCTGCCACCTGACGCTGCTGAGTGGCCAGAAATCCCCGGATGACCTCCAGGAGTGCTGCAGCATCAGGTACTGTCGTTGCTGCCGGTACCGCCGGGGTGCGGGAGTTTCTAGAACCTGTGGTTCTACCGGTTCAGATATAACTTCCACTCGGATTTGGTCAGGAGAAGGCATTCTTTCCGGCTGCTGCCCCGTCGAGCCATGCTCTACTGGACGTTCCTCCATGTTGGCCTCACCAGCTACTGAGAACGAAGTACCCCTATAGAGTAAGATACATGATATCAAATGACAGGACGAGGAAGATTCGAGGATGCAATTCAAGTTATCAATCAAGGCGAGGAAATAGAAATTGAGGCAAGAGATTCAAAGGGAACAAGTTTTGATTGAGACTCCTATAATAGTAACACCCCACAAGTCTGAAAATCAGACATACATGAGCCACCAATAAAACCTTGTCACGCCCCAGTACCGAAATACGGAGACAGACTAGGCCAGCTACTCCATATGAGGTATATAAACGTCATACGACGATCGTGGCTGTCAAGAGACAAGGGGGTACATGCTACAATCAAGTCTCCTGTGGTCTCACAGAGCATCTAGGTCTCAATCAATCAAACAAGAAGCAGAAAATAATGATCATATAAGATAAAGCAGTAAGGCATCCCCGACGCATCATCAAAATAATCATGGGGATCTAGCTTTATAAGTTAGCTAGCCCAGAGAGTCATAAGTACATAATTGTATTCAGCTGCAGTCTAATTTAATTATAAGTTATGCAAGACAAATATTCAGATTAGCCGGCTAACAGGTGCCGGTGGCTAAACGCCAGAACATAAGTAAAGATACTAGAGTGGTGGAGAAGAAACCCACTCGAGTCCCCCGCCAGCCATGCTCATAGTATGCACCATTGACGTCGGGGAGGAAGTTTGGATCCTCAGGCGCTGCTACGAGATCTGGCCAAACAAAACCAGCGGGGTCAGCCCCGAATAGCAAGTACCACAAGAAAGCACAAAAGAGTGAGATAAAATCCAAGCACAAAATAATAATACTAGTAATAATAAAAGCATCCGGTCGTAACCTCGGTCCACAGCCTGTCCTAGCACGATAGTCCAACCCAACAACCAAACAAGGACATGGGTTGGACCACGCACCATGACAGTCCATGTCCCTCGGCTACTAACGGAAGTTACAAGGCACAGTCAAGTCATTTTTCAAGCGGCCATTCATTCATGCGGCTTTCTATATTTGGCGAGTTATCCCCGCGATAATGATTAAAAGGAATCCTCAGATCGTGTCAACCCAGCAGGGCTAGCCAAACCGTAAGACATATAGCACATTGATTATGCACCGGTCCCCCGGAGGGCTACCGCGCTAAAACATATAACACATAGCTCGTAGGAGTCGGATATAGCCATCCGCTATAGGCGAGTGAAACCATATCCGTGGTGGCCAACCCGACACGTCAGGACTGGGCCTGGGGTGGCTAGTATGGCACGATCTCGGAATTCTTTCCACCCAATGCATCTACCAAGTTAGTTGCCTAGTTAATCCCTAGGTTATCCTCGGAGTTCACATGTCGTGGTCACATGCTCACTCCCCTAGATGTCGAACATTGTACGAGTACCCCAAGAAGTGATCCTTATTGGCTCATAGAGTCATACGTATGTACCCCCTTCTTGGTGTAATGCGACACAAACACATACCACGTCATTGCTACTGACCAATCGTAAATGCTGGACTCTTGGAGGTACTGACAGGTATCACATAGGAACACTTAGCACATAGGATAGCACATCGATGCTCATATAGATTGTACCTTAGTACACACATAGGGTTATCCAGCATACGCATAGGAGTTAGATCAGAAATGAGGACCAAAACACAAGAGAAAATAGAACAAGAAGATACTATGCACTTAGGGTATGAAGAGCTCGATAGTCATGAAGATTCTTGAAGCTAAGACAAAGATCTACAACTTTCATGTTGGGAGTTAGGAGAAATTCTGGCCACAATTCAGCCAAATAGAACTTAAAATAGCCAAAAACAGCCAAAATAGGCACTATGCGGCACTATTCAGCACTATACGGCACTATTCAGCATCCTTATGCGGCTGGGCACTATCCGGCACTATTCAGCACTATGCGACACTATTCAGCATCCTTATGCGGCTGGGCACTATGCGGCACTATGCAACGTCCTTATGCGGCTGGGTACTATGCGGCACTATGCAGCATCCTTATGCGGCTGGGCACTATACGGCACTATACAGCATCCTTATCCGGCTGGACACTATGCAGCACTATGCAACATCCTTATGCGGCTGGGTACTATACAGCACTATGCAACATCCTTATGCGGTTGGGTACTATACGGCACTATGCAGCATCCTTATGCGGCTGGGCACTATGCGGCACTATGCAGCATCCTTATGCGGCTGGGCACTATGCGATACTATGCAGCATCCTTATGCGGCTGGGCACTATACAGTATCCTTATGCGGCTGGGCACTATGCAGCACTATGCAACATCCTTATGCGGCTGGACACTATGCGGCACTATGCAGCATCCTTATGCGGCTGGGCACTATGCGGTACTATACAGCATCCTTATGCGGCTGGACACTATGCAGCACTATACAGCATCCTTATGCGGCTGGGCACTATTCATGCGGCACTATTCATCGTTCCTGCCAAAATCAGGACAGATGACATAGAAAATATCTAAATATTGTTTTGGCCATAACTTCCTCAAAACAAGTCGAAATCTAACTTTTCAAAGGTCAAAATTATGTAGAATCAAATTTCCTACAACCTATGACCAATAGTTTTCGAAAATAATCAAGTTTGATAGATCAAAACCATGTAAATACATAAAACTCTAGTTTTAGAAACTTAGATCTACACCAAAACTAGTCATTAAAATCAAAAACTCCAAGAACTAAACTTGTAGAGAATGAAAAGAAGAACAATATAGACAAATAATATCAAAAAAAAAATCTAAAATGAAAAATGCATAAATCTCCACTTTTGAGCAAGTTGTACTTGCCTAAGGATGGTGGTTGAGGAAAATAAATGGAGGAGTGAATGAGGAGAGAGAGTGAGAAAAAGAATATAAATAGGGGTTGGGTTGGCTTAAGAAAACCCTAACCTCTAAACATGCTCTCACCATTCCACTAATGACATGCTTAAAAACTACATGCAACCATTAAATATTAAAAATAAAATTATGCAGATGCTAAATACAGGATACCATGTACAAAATTCATGAAAGAATACGTCTATCGGGATCGGGGAGTGACACTTCACATATGCCAGACACCCCCACACTCGAATGACATTCAAGTTTGGTCTAACTTTGAACCAAAATTCATGAGGAGTAATGTTTGAAGTTGCATGAGGCACTCTATTTAGAATAAAAGTGGTCGTCAATGCAGCTTCTTCCCAGTAGCATTTTGGAAGACCCGCAGTCAACAACATTGAGTTCATCATTTCTGTCAAAGTTCTGTTCTTCCTTTCTGCTACTTCGTTAGATTGAGGAGAATATGGAGCAGTAGTCTCGTTGATAATTTCATATTCTTTACAGAACGATGCAAATTCATGAGACCGGTATCTCCGCCTCGATCACTTCTTATTCTCTTGAGTTGTTGTCCAGTTTACCGTTCAGCCTCAGCCCTGAACTTTTTGAACTTCTCGAATATTTCGTCTTTAGCCTTCAGCAAGTAAATGAACGCGTACTTTGAGAAGTCATCGATGATGGTTATGAAATACTTCATTCCGGCCTTTGTAGAGAACTGTTTGAAGTCACAAATATCAGAGTATACCAAATCCAGAAGATCTGTGCTTCGATTAACCTGAGGAAGGGGTTTCCTTGTGATCTTCGTCTGAGCACATACTTCACATTTCTCTACCTTACCCTTCCCACATTTGGAGATAAGTCTTAGACTATATATTTTGTTTATTCTTTTACAATGAACATATCCTAGTCTATTATGCCACAACTCAAGAGTATAAGCAGAATGAGTGATTGCATTAACAACATTGGACTGATTTACAAGCTGAATTTTGAACATTCCTTCGGTATAAAAATCTTTTTCGAAGTATGTTCCCTTTATGGACATTACCATATGGCCAGCATTAATGTCCATCCTTAGGCCTGTATTACAGAGTAGGCCTTCCAAGATCAAGTTCTTTGCGATAGCAGGTACATGCTTCACACCTTGAAGCATGAGAGACTTTCCAAAGTCAGCTTCAATATCACTGTCCCGATTCCTTGCACTTTAGCTTGTGTCACCCCCAGTTTTTCAAATTAGGGATATTTTGTCATTTTTAAGTTTAATAATATTTTAGGAATTTTATTTGATTTTATATAATTTTTTGGAATTTATTTGAGTCGGTTTAAATTTTATCCAATTCGGACCCAATTTGGAGACCCGGGTAGCCTGGACCCTAGTGGGACCCCCATACTAGCTGGGCTTAGCCCATATACCATCATAAATAGGCTAGAAATTATTAACCTAACTTTCATGGCTTAATTAGTCAATTTAGAGACATAATTTGTATTTAGAACCAAACCGAACCAACCCGATTTCAAAACAAACCAAACTTGGATTAATGGGTTGTGGGCTATTGGATCCCAACCCAATAGCCCAAGGGGAAGTGGCCGGCCATGACTAGGAGGCCCCCCCTTTGTCTTCTCCACAAAGTCATCTCTCTCTCTTTCTCAAATTCTCTCTCCAAGCTCTCTCTCTCCAAACTCCAATTAGGTATGCCATTAAAACCCTTCATTAATTCTCCTTTTCAATTAAGTTCTTTACAATAAATGTAGAGAATTCAATTCTCTACACTTTGCCCCCTATTTTGTAGGTTCTTCCTAGAAATCTAGGTTAGGAGTAATTAAGGGTTTTGTATGTTAATTAGTATATATATATATATATATATATATATGGTATATATATATATATGGTATATGTATATATATATATGAAATTATATGTATGTATGTATGTATGTATGTATTTGTGTGTGTGTGTGTAGAGATTGGTGGTGTGGTTGTGAGTGGTGGTGTGGTTGTGGTTGTAGGTATATATATATATATATATATATATATATATATATATATATATATATATATATATATATATATATATGTGTGTGTGTGTGTGTGTATATATATATGTATATGTGTGTATATATGTGTATATGTGTGTGTATATATAGTATATGTGTGTGAGTGTATATATATATATAGATGGGGAGAGAGGATATGATATATAGATATATATATAGAAATAGATAGATAGATACATAGATAGATAGGTAAATATATAGGTATATATATATATGAGAGAGGAGAGGAGGGAGTGAAGTAGGAGGAGTAGAAGGAGAGAAGGAAGAGAGCAGCAGCAGCTGCAGGAGCTGCACAGCAGCAGCAGCAGCAGCAGCAGCAGCAGCTGCAGGGCAAGCAGCAGCAGCAGCAGCTTAAGCAGTAGCAGTGGCAGCAGTAGGGGCTGCCATTGGCAGCTCCCCCCCCCCCAATTCATCCCCCTATACACCCAAAACCCCCCTAGTAATATATATATATAGGTATATATGTAGGTAGATATCTATATATATGTATGTATATATATAGATAGAAGATAGGAAGTTGGGATGAGAATTTAAGAAGAAGAATGAAAGAAAGAAAGAAGAAAGAATAGGGAGAAATGAGAAGGAATTAGAGTAGGTTAGAAAATTGAAGAAGAATAGGAAGGAGGAGTAAGAAGAAGAATTAGAGAAGAAGAAGAAGATTAGAGAAGTTGAGAAGAAGAAGAACTAAAATCGAGAATCAACGAAGATATTGAGAATGAGACTAAAAGAGGGGTTTTTGGTAGAAATCGAGTTAGAGGGCGAAATTGAGCCCGGAGCATCGGATCGCGATGAAACTTGACATGGGCCTAGGTTACATGATTTAGATTTTGCGAGTAAGCTCCCGGGTGGAAATCGGGGTCATAGGGCACCGGTATCGTGCTGTGTCAGTACGTATCTCAAAATATTCGAGATTTCTGTAACGGGCCGTAAGGTGGACTAGACGTCTACTTTACTTAGGTATTATGGTAGATAATGAACCTATAGGATAGTACCCTACTACCCTAGGGAGATCGGGTCAAAATAACTAGCGTAAGTAGGCTATCTAGATTATCGTCGAGGGTAGAATTTTACCCTTAAAAAGGGTAAAATAGAGATTTGGCCCACGGCCAAGATTCGAGTTTCCAAGTCCAAGATGGACTTGGATATGGGTTGTATAGGTTGGTAATGAGTAGGATTAGCTGTCTAAACCTAGTCTTGGACCCGGTTGACCACGGTTGACTTTTTGGACTGAAAGTCAACTTTGGGTCAACACTTTACCCAATTTGGTCCCAAATTCTATCTAACTTGGACAGTTAACTAAAAGTCAACTATTAGTCACCAGTGACCTAGGGTTGACCTAGAGTTGACCTAGGGTTGACCAGAATTGACCCGTTGACCAAAAGTCAACGGTAAGCCAGTTTTCGACCTAGATTGATCCGGTTTAACTTCTAATGTTCTCCCATGACCAAGATTGACCCGACTAGACATGTCTTGACCTAGAATGACTAAATAGGGTTTAATTTGATTTAACTTTACTTCCTAAACTTAGTATTGATACGTCTTGTTCTCTATAGGTCCTCGAGACACTGCAGTTGCTCCAGTTGACGTATTTTATCATCTTACAGGCGAGTACATTCTCTGATACTTATTCCCAATTTATGATAACTGTTATGATTCATGTACTTAGTGTTGATATGCTTATTCCCGACACATGGTTCTCACGGATTGGTATTCTTGGATCCCGACGAGAGATGTTTTCTCCTTCTTAGGTTGGGATATATTGTGCAAGCACCCTTGTAGCTCTTGCTCGATATATGGTCACTGATTCTAGAGAAGGCTAGCTACCTTCTCATTAGAATCCCGTGCAGTGACGTGTCCTGTTTGGATCCATTCTACCAGTTGGGGTAGGGGGAGTAGTAGCGTAGGCCTGTGATCATATCCCCTTGTATTCTTGAACAGTGTGAGTCATATATCGCACTTATGACTTGCCAGGCCGATTCTCGACAGGTTCCCAAGCCGATCACAAGCTGAAATATTACTCACACACATTGGATATATAGCTTACCTTGATTATGTACATGCCATGATCCCGTTCTATTTTCTTGTTCTAGCTCTAGCTTTACAGCTTACCATGCCATGATACATACATGTACACTCCATGATTCATTGTATATGCTCTATTTACAGTCTTATAGCTTTTATTCTATCTTGAGATCTGTTATGAGATATATGTACTCGTTCCATCCTGACTGGACTGTTGATAAAATATTACAGATTTCGACGAGGGAGATTGCAGTACCTACTACGGTCCGGACGACGTAGTGGGCCTAGACTTGGTCCCGCAGGGCGTAGCTCCGCCTGACGAGACCATACCAGTTGTATAGTTTAGAGTAGGTCTTTGTACTGGACTTAGTATCCAGTTACTTTTTGAGACTGTATTACTTTTGAGTCTGTATTATATTGGACTGTATTTAGAGACTGGACTTGTATATTATTTGTATCTGGACTTGACAGGTTATATTTTATCGTCTTGTTGTCTTTATCTTTCAGTCTTTACTTTTTGTCTTAGAGTTGTGATTGAGCATTATATATATTCATTGCTTGTCCTCCGTTCAGAGTTGACTATATTCTCGACAGGTTTTGTTATATATATAAACTGTTGTCAGACTAGAAAATACACAGCGTTCTACGTCGTTTTTCCGGTGAGGACTGGGCGTTGTCGCGTCACGTGCCCTTTTAGCGGGTGCGGGTCGTGACACGTTTTAGTGGTGGCCCACGCAGGTCCTGAAGTCGCGATTAGTGCGATGTCGTAGCGGCACTCGTCTTAGAGTGTTGACTATGAGCCTGTGTTACCCATAGGAAGTAGTAGGCTAAGAGTGCTCAATCACAGTAGGATCTTTCCTTGCTTATCTTGCTTACCGTCTTTGATATTGATTTACTGTTTTTTAGCTGTCCTCCTTTGATATTGCCTTCATGTGCCATATTGATATCTTCTTCTCAATTTGTCTCCAGGATATTGATGACTCATTCTTCTGGCGAGGAGCACGGGAAGACGGAGAGGTCTGCCACTTCTGGCGGACAGGCTCCGGTCACTTCCCCGGCTGATGGGACTTCTGTTGGGGCTCTCGGAGGTACTCCTCCAGCTACCTCTATGACCGTCCCTAGGGCCATTGCGGGTGCTCTTCCCGTAGTGCCAGGGGCTATAGCGGGAGCTGTCGAGGGTATTCTTCCTCCTCAGCAGGGGACTCCTCCGGTGATGATGGGAGCTATTCCTCCATTGCCTCCTCTGTCCACAGACATGGGGCAGATGCTCACGTTCTTCCACCAGGTGCTTGAGTCCCAGCGGGCTCAGCACGAGGCTCAGTTGAGGCAGACAGAGGCCATGCGCCAGGGCATGGAGGATGTACACAGATTGGCTATGGCGGCAGTGGAGCGTCAGGCTCCACAGAGGGAGGTTCAGCAGCAGTAGCCGAAGATCGGAGATATCCAGGCTTTCAAGAAGCTTGGTCCGAGGGATTTCAAGGGGACTGAGGGCATTATCTATGCTGATGACTGGCTCGAGGATATCGAGCGCCAGATGGGGGCCTGCCGCCTGGCAGCCGACCTGAGGGTCGAGGCGGTTGGGTTGCAGTTGTTAGATATTGCCCGGACATGGTTCCGGAATGAGCCGGCTCTTGCAGGAGAGGGCCATACTTGGGCGGAGTTCAGGACCCTGTTCAGAGAGAAGTTCTTTT
The DNA here is from genome assembly GCA_029216955.1 of Iris pallida. NCBI lineage: Eukaryota > Viridiplantae > Streptophyta > Magnoliopsida > Asparagales > Iridaceae > Iris > Iris pallida. The sequence continues at coordinate 257,301 of JANAVB010041816.1, read as the reverse complement.
CCCCTACGGACAAGATTGGCCTAGTGTGGCAGTTCCAGAACCTGCAGCAGGGCAGCATGACCGTAGAGGAGTATGCGGCGGAGTTCGGCCGGCTGAGCCGATACGCCGAGTACATGGTGAGTGACCCGATGATTCGAGCGGAGCGCTTTCGGAAGGGATTGGCATGGGATATCAAGATCCTGATCCCTTCCTTCTATGCGACATATGCGGAGGTTTATGCAGAGGCTCGGAAGGTGGAGAGGGAGTTGGGCTTGAAGCCGAAGAGGGATCGAAATATATTTTCTGGGGCCAGTAGCAGCGCAGGGCCTGCTAAGCGCCCTCAGCTTCAGCATCAGTCGTTCCAGCATCACCAGCAGCAGGGGCAGTCCAGAGCGTCTGTCCAGAGGAGTCAGCAGCGTCCATGGCAGGATGATCCACCGTGCCACTTCTGCAAGAAGCCCGGTCATCTCTTCGAGTTCTGTAGGAGGAGACTGGGGCTATGTCTCTTTTGTGGTGCCGCTGGACATCAGATGCGGGAGTGTCCCAAGAACTCCCGTGCAGCTGGAGCAGCTCATAGGGCACCAGTTCAGAAGGCACCAGCTAGTGTGCCGGTAGTTCAGCAGCGAGGTCCGCTCCCGACTCAGCCGCAGCAGTTTGTTCAGCACCGCCAGCAGAGGGGTGGTCAGGGTAGAGCCTTTACTCTTGCAGCCGAGGAGGTGGAGCCTATTGCGGATGTTGTCGCAGGTTCTATTCTGCTCGATTCTTTTCCAGCTTTGGCCTTATTTGATTCTGGTGCTACGTACAGTTTTGTGTCTGTTTCTTTTGCTCTTAGGCACAATATTATTGCTGAATATCTGGGTAGGACTTGTAAGATTATGACTGGGAATGGCATCATCCTAGTTAATAATGTTTGCAAGGGGCGGAGAGTTTCTTTGAGAGGCCGGGAGCTGAGTGCGTGTCTGCTCGTAATGCCACTTCCGAGTTACGATGTGGTACTCGGCATGGATTGGTTGAGCACGCACCACGCTAGCATCGACTGCAGAGGGGGCAGGATTCTGTTTAGGCCGCCGGAAGAGCCGGAGTATGAGTTCACCAGGGGTGCTGTGGAGCAGGGAGATGGATTCTGCGGAGCGTTGTTGGCGGGGCCGGTGTTGCCACATCCACTCATTGCTGAGTTCTTGGATGTTTTTTCCCGAGGAGTTGCCCGAGATGCCGCCAGATCGTGATGTTGAGTTTTCTATAGATCTAGTGCCGGGTGCTGAGCCTATCTCCCAGCACGTCTATAGAATCAACAACAGTGAGTTAGCGGAGCTGAAGAAGCAGGTCGACGAGCTGGAGGACAAGGGCTTTATTCGATCTAGTTCTTCACCTTGGGGCGCGCCAGTTCTTTTTGTCCCTAAGAAGGATGGTACGGTACGTCTGTGTATTGATTACAGGGCGCTCAACAACCTTACCATCAAGAACAAGTATCCTTTGCCGAGGATTGATGACTTGTTCGACCAGTTGAGCGGCGCGAGGGTGTTCTCGAAGATCGACTTGCGTACCGGGTACCATCAGCTGAAGGTGAAGCGGGATGACATTCCGAAGACTGCCTTTCGGACCCGCTATGGCCAGTATGAGTATACCGTCATGCCGTTTGGGTTGACCAACGCCCTGGCGGTATTCATGAACTTGATGAACAAGGTATTTCACCAGTACCTTGACAAGTTCGTAGTGGTCTTCATTGATGACATTCTCATCTACTCGAAGACACCAGAGGAGCACGAGGAGCACCTGAGGATTGTGTTGGACACTCTCAGGAGGGAGCAGCTGTACGGGAAGTTGTCCAAGTGCGAGTTCTTCTTGGATCGCGTGGAGTTCCTAGGCCATGTTGTCTCTGGCGAGGGGATTTCAGTGGATCCGAAGAAGATTTCTGCAGTGGAGTCCTGGTCGACGCCGAGCTCAGTGGCAGAGGTTCGGAGTTTTCTGGGTCTGGCAGGTTACTACCGGAGGTTCGTGCAGGACTTTTCCAGGATTGCCCAGCCGATGACCCGCCTTACCAGGAAGGACGAGGAGTTTGTTTGGTCCGATGAGTGCCAGGCCGCCTTCGAGGAGTTGAAGGCGAGGTTGACTACAGCTCCTATCTTGACGCTGCCATCTGGATCTGGTGGTTATACGATCTACAGTGATGCTTCAGGACGGGGTTTGGGTTGTGTGCTTCAGCAGCACGGGAAGGTAATTGCCTATGCATCTAGGCAGTTACGTCCTCATGAGAGGAATTACCCTACCCATGATCTGGAGCTGGCAGCGGTCATCTTTGCTTTGAAGCTGTGGAAACACTATCTGTACGGAGAGCGAGTTGAGATCTATACAGATCACAAGAGCTTGAAGTACGTGTTTACCCAGAAGGAGCTGAATATGAGGCAGAGGCGATGGTTAGAGCTGATGAAAGATTTTGATATATCCTTGCAGTACCATCCGGGTAAGGCTAATGTAGTCGCGGATGCTTTGAGCAGATATCCCGTGGCTATGTGTTTGACGATGGATCGTCACCTTCTGGCAGATCTGGAGAGCTTGGGCATAGAGGTGATAGTTCCTGGGTTCGAGGTGCAGATGTGGGGTCTGCAGGTGCAGTCGGAGCTGATGGACAGAGTCAGGGTAGCTCAGTTTGAGGATGAGGCTCTGAGAGTCATCAGGGAGCAAGTCCCGATAGGACTGTTGGAGGAGTTCTCTTTAGCAGGGGATGGGTCGTTGAGGCATGGTACCAGATTGTGCGTGCCGAGCGGAGGACTTCGGGAGGAGGTTCTTCAGGAGGCGCACCGTTCTCAGTACTCTATGCATCCCGGAGCCAACAAGATGTATAGAGATTTGAGACAGCATGTTTGGTGGTATGGCATGAAACGTGAGGTGGCTCAGTTCGTGTCGAGATGTTTGGTGTGCCAGCAGGTGAAGGTCGGGAGGCAGAGACCCGGTGGATTGCTCCAGCCACTACCCATTCCTGAGTGGAAGTGGGAGCATATCACTATAGACTTTGTATCTGGGCTTCCGCGCTCTCCAGGAGGGAAGGATGCGATTTGGGTCATTGTTGATCGATTGACCAAATCGGCCCACTTTTTGCCTTTCAAAGTGGGTTTGTCGACGGAGAGGTTGGCCGAGATGTACGTGTGGCAGATAGTCCGATTACACGGGGTGCCAGTGAGTATAGTCTCGGATCGGGACAGCCGATTCACTTCCCACTTCTGGCGGAGTTTACAGCTTAGCTTGGGCACATCGCTCAAGTTCAGTACATCATATCACCCCCAGACAGACGGGCAATCGGAGAGGACGATTCAGACCCTCGAGGATATGCTGCGTACCTGTGTCTTGGACTTCGGGGGATCTTGGGAGGACCACCTTCACTTGGTAGAGTTTGCTTACAACAACAGCTACCAAGCCAGTATAGAGATGTCACCTTTCGAGGCTCTATACGGACGGAGGTGCCGTACTCCCTTATCTTGGGATGATGTCGGTGAGAGGGTTTTGCTTGGCCCTGAGATGGTGGTAGATGCTGCAGAGAAGGTCAGGGTTATCAAAGATAGACTTCGGGTGGCGCAGGATAGGCAGCGGCACTGGGCCGATAGCCACCGGAGACCATTGGAGTTCGAGGTATAGTCTAGATTTTTCTAGTATTTGAGTCTGATTGTGATTGTTTTAGATAAAGCTCTAAGCCTTGTTTTGTTCTAGGTTGATGATCTTGTCTTTCTGCGAATTTCTCCGACGCGTGGCACGATTCGTTTTGGTGGCGGCGGGAAGCTTAGTCCACGATACATCGGACCATTCTGTATCCTGGGCAGGGTCGGTGCAGTGGCTTACCGACTGGAGTTACCGCCTGCACTAGAGGGAGTGCACAGTGTGTTCCACGTGTCGCAGCTGAGACGGTACGTGGCAGATCCCAGTCACGTCTTAGACCACTCAGAGATCATAGTGGGACCGACACTCAGCTACCCAGAGAAGCCAGTCGAGATCTTGGACCGAAGAGAGAAGGTGCTCCGGAACTAGGTCATTCCCTTGGTTCGCGTTGCATGGAGACACCACTCTCCAGGTGAGTCCACCTGGAAGAGGGAGGACGACATGCGGGAGCGATTTCCATACCTCTTCGAGCCTTGAGGTAAAATTCTTTCTTTTTCTTCCTTGTTCTGTTCATGATTGCTGTGTTAGCCCTCATTCAATTTCGAGGACGAAATTTTTTTTTAAGGTGGGTAGATTTGTCACCCCCAGTTTTTCAAATTAGGGGTATTTTTGTCATTTTCAAGTTTAATAATATTTTAGGAATTTTATTTGATTTTATATGATTTTTTGGAATTTATTTGAGTCGGTTTGAATTTTATCCAATTCGGACCCAATTTGGAGACCCGGGTAACCTGGACCCTAGTGGGACCCCCATACTAGCTGGGCTTAGCCCATATACCATCATAAATAGGCTAGAAATTATTAACCTAACTTCCATGGCTTAATTAGTCAATTTAGAGACTTAATTTGTATTTAGAACCAAACCGAACCAACCCGATTTCAAAACAAACCAAACTTGGATTAATGGGTTGTGGGCTATTGGATCCCAACCCAATAGCCCAAGGGGAAGTGGCCGGCCATGACTAGGAGGCCCCCCCTTTGTCTTCTCCACAAAGTCATCTCTCTCTCTTTCTCAAATTCTCTCTCCAAGCTCTCTCTCTCCAAACTCCAATTAGGTATGCCATTAAAACCCTTCATTAATTCTCCTTTTCAATTAAGTTCTTTACAATAAATGTAGAGAATTCAATTCTCTACACTTTGCCCCCTATTTTGTAGGTTCTCCCTAGAAATCTAGGTTAGGAGTAATTAAGGGTTTTGTATGTTAATTAGTATATATATATATATATATATATATATATATATATATATATATATATATATATATATATATATATATATATATATATATATATATATATGGTATATGTATATATATATATGAAATTATATGTATGTATGTATGTATGTATGTATGTATGTATGTATTTGTGTGTGTGTGTGTGTAGAGATTGGTGGTGTGGTTGTGAGTGGTGGTGTGGTTGTGGTTGTAGGTATATATATATATATATATATATGTGTGTGTATATATATGTATATGTGTGTATATATATGTGTATATGTGTGTGTATATATGTATATGTGTGTGAGTGTATATATATATATAGATGGGGAGAGAGGATATGATATATAGATATATATATAGAAATAGATAGATAGATACATAGATAGATAGGTAAATATATAGGTATATATATATATATGAGAGAGGAGAGGAGGGAGTGAAGTAGGAGGAGTAGAAGGAGAGAAGGAAGAGAGCAGCAGCAGCTGCAGGAGCTGCACAGCAGCAGCAGCAGCAGCAGCAGCAGCAGCTGCAGGGCAAGCAGCAGCAGCAGCAGCTTAAGCAGTAGCAGTGGCAGCAGTAGGGGCTGCCATTGGCAGCTCCCTCCCCCCCCAATTCATCCCCCTATACACCCAAAACCCCCCTAGTAATATATATATAGGTATATATGTAGGTAGGTATCTATATATATATGTATGTATATATATAGATAGAAGATAGGAAGTTGGGATGAGAATTTAAGAAGAAGAATGAAAGAAAGAAAGAAGAAAGAATAGGGAGAAATGAGAAGGAATTAGAGTAGGTTAGAAAATTGAAGAAGAATAGGAAGGAGGAGTAAGAAGAAGAATTAGAGAAGAAGAAGAAGATTAGAGAAGTTGAGAAGAAGAAGAACTAAAATCGAGAATCAACGAAGATATTGAGAATGAGACTAAAAGAGGGGTTTTTGGTAGAAATCGAGTTAGAGGGCGAAATTGAGCCCGGAGCATCGGATCGCGATGAAACTTGACATGGGCCTAGGTTACGTGATTTAGATTTTGTGGGTAAGCTCCCGGGTGGAAATCGGGGTCATAGGGCGCCGGTATCGCGCCGTGTCAGTGCGTATCTCAAAATATTCGAGATTTCTGCAACGGGCCGTAAGGTGGACTAGACGTCTACTTTACTTAGGTATTATGGTAGATAACGAACCTATAGGATAGTACCCTACTACCCTAGGGAGATCGGGTTAAAATAACTAGCGTAAGTAGGCTATCTAGATTATCGCCGAGGGTAGAATTTTATCCTTAAAAAGGGTAAAATAGAGATTTGGCCCACGGCCAAGATTCGAGTTTCCAAGTCCAAGATGGACTTGGATATGGGTTGTATAGGTTGGTAATGAGTAGGATTAGCTGTCTAAACCTAGTCTTGGACCCGGTTGACCACGGTTGACTTTTTGGACTAAAAGTCAACTATGGGTCAATACTTTACCCAATTTGGTCCCAAATTCCATCTAACTTGGACAGTTGACTAAAAGTCAACTATTAGTCACCAGTGACCTAGGGTTGACCTAGAGTTGACCTAGGGTTGACCAGAATTGATCCGTTGACCAAAAGTCAACGGTAAGCCAGTTTTCGACCTAGATTGATCCGGTTTAACTTCTAATGTTCTCCCATGACCAAGATTGACCCGACTAGACATATCTTGACCTAGAATGACTAAATAGGGTTTAATTTGATTTAACTTTACTTCCTAAACTTAGTATTGATATGTCTTGTTCTCTATAGGTCCTCGAGACACTGCAGTTGCTCCAGTCGACGTATTTTATCATCTTACAGGCGAGTACATTCTCTTCACTACACCAAAATAGACATTTTGTAACACTATTTTTTTTAATGCGTAACAGTTATTACCGTTACAAGTTGTAACATTAATTATCGTGACAATAATTTAATAACCGTTACTAAAATACTTATTTTATATTTTATATTTAGTTTATTTTTGGTAACAGTAATAACTGTTATTAAAAATATTATCTCTTCCATTGCATAATTATCCCTCTTTAATTTTTTTCCTAAAAAGTGTTATTCCCTCCAAAGCAAGAGTTTTATCAAAATATTTCCCTCCCTCCAAATTTTTTTTTACCAAACTATTTCCCTCCGTACTAAATTATCACCTTATATTATAAGGGAAATCACATAGGGATCAGTTTTATTTCCCTCCAGATCCTTCGATCGGGACCTCGATCCCTAGCTCCCTCCGGCCCTCTCCCTCGCCCTCGCTCCCTCCGGCCCTCCTCCCTCCCTCCGGCCCTCTCTCTCGCTCCCTCCCTCCCTCCCTCCCTCCGGCCCTGACGTACGGTTGCTCTCACACGTGCTCTCTTCCTGCTGGGACTTCCGAGTAAAGTGGCAGCCACAACCATTATCCTTCGACGATGCCCCAAAGCACCACAAGGGCACCGACGAAGTGAGTATATAATTAATCTCTCTTTTTGTCTCTCTCTCTCTCTCTCTCTCTCTTATTCTTGGGTCTGATGGTTTATTTTTTTGTTACGGCCCCTAATTCATCTACAGGAAGAACTAATCTTTGATTTGAGGACTTCAAAGAGAAAAAAGGGATAAAGAAGAAGATGTGGGTTCCTTATTGTTTCGTTAGGGTTTGCAATTTCATCAGGGTTTATGGTTTCTAATTGGGTTTGCAATTTCATTAGGGTTTAGGGTTTCGAATTGATATTTCCTTTTTGACTTTTTTCTCACAGATTTTCTCACAACATCGATCATCTCCCCAAGAAGGAACTGCAAAAAAATTGACACTTGGCACCAAGGTGATGATCAAATTTTTAATTATTTTATGTGTTTAATATTTTACTTTTTTACATCTATTTCATGGCTATGCTCAGATTGTAGGTTGTCATAGTGATCTCATGGCTGATGCTTTTTTACATCTATTTCATGGCTATTTCATTAGAGGGTATCATGATTAGTCCAGGACTGGGTAATCTGCTTAGTTGCACAAAGATGATATATCTCATTGTAGCTGTATGATGTCGTGGTACTGCAGGTACTGGAACAACCCGTGGAGGTTCCCGATATGTTGTTGGGAAATAAATAGTGTACGCCAATTATAATCTATCAGTTGGCTAGTGTTGTTGGGAAATAAAGTGTATTTGGGCCTGTGGAATTTGGGTGGTGGAAACATTGTTGTTATCCTAATATCCTAGGCAACATGATTTAAGTGTAACCAGTTTCTGGGTTAAGGGCTCGAGTTGGCTGACTCTGGGAAATGACACGAGAAAGTTGAACTTAGTAGTTTATAGTGGTAATGCATGTGCAATGTGCAAATTTTTTGGTTATCCTAATATCTACAATAGTTTATTATAATGTAACCAGTTTCTAGGTTAATGACATAAGTTGGCTGGCCTTGGCATCCAGCTTCTGGGACATGTCACAGGAAAGATGAACCTAATAGTTTGTACTGTGATAATACTTGGACTAATCATGATAACTTGGCTTGGCTGGCCTTTGCATACAGCTTGATAGAGGAGAGTAATGCATCAGAGGCCTTGAGGTAAGTAAAAAGAGAAGAAACCTACTAAATAGCTAGCAAAATTTAGTAAGTCTACAAACTTTTAAGCCAACTCGATAAAAGAAATGGCAACAGATTTTTACATTTGCCTTCCTATCATACCAATCCTTTTGAAGATCTGTGTCATTTACCGCCTTAGTACAACATCTTTCAATTAGTTGATATAATTATCAATTGTGAGTGTGTTATCTTTCATTTAGCTGAATCTTGTTTTGTTTATACCATTACTAGAACTTTTATGTTGTGCTACTTTTTTCTTCATTGTATATTGAGCTGTTCAAGAAGTCCTATGAAGAAGCAATCCATACTTAGAATTAATCTGTGAATTGTTGAAAATGGAATTCAAGGGAGAGGGAATATTCTCAATATGATTGTATCGATATCTGTAATTTAAAAAACTGAAAGTCAAGAAGATAACAGTGAACTGTTGTTAACTTGATAAATTTGGTTTTTTGTTAGATTAAGTTTTCATTAGAACCAGCAAAAGTGATGCTCAGTTCTTAGTATTGGTTAATTGCAAACATCTACATAAGACAGCATATGCGAATTTTCTGTAGTCTCTGCATACTTATGTTAGATATCTACTTACTTTCTTCTCTTCTAACTAATTTTTCTGTAGTCTCTGCATACTTGTGTGCAATTAATTGACTGATTTGAGAGCAAGATGAGTCTTTACAAGCTGTATATTCAATTACTTTTGTTATTTTCATGTCACAAGCTCAATTTTCCATAATTTTCTTTGGTTTTGCAAAGATATATAATGATATCATTTCTGACTTTTTTTTATCTTTTTTTTATGGTTAGGTTTCTAATTGGGTTGAGAATATAATTTTTCGTCACCATGTCACAATCAAATCCGAAAGGGTGGATAAAAAATCCTCGTAGAAATAACTATGAGTACATACAGGGAATTAAATTTTTTATGGACTTTGCAATGAAGCACTCCCCTCCTGGACTTACAACATGTAGTTGTCCCTGTAGGAAATGTGAAAATAAAAAAAGAGCTTCTTTTGGAATAGTTGAAAGTCATTTGATCCGGTTCGGTATGCATCCGACATATGATGAATGGTTTCATCATGGGGAGAAGCCGGGCATGAATATGACAGAAGATCCTAAACACCAATTTATACAAGAAGATCAAATCCATGATCAATTTCTAGACGAAGATATTGATGACAATGAGGGTGCATTGGAGAACCTGGTTGATGATGCTTATGGTGTACATGAGACTCCAGGTGGTGGAGATAGTGGCGATGTGAATAATGCTCAGACAAATGCAATGCCTAATAATTCTTTTGCTCCTATTCTTAACCATGGTAATAAGTACAACGAATATAAGAGAATTGCAAATGAAAAATTATACCCCGGTTGTGAAGATGGACACACAACTCTATCTGTAATTGTAGAGTTGCATAACTTAAAGAAGGAGTTTAACTGGTCAGGAAATAGTGTAACAGAATTGTTGAAGCGTCTGACTCAATGGCTTCCAAAGGGGAACACACTTCCTAACAAATATCCTACTATGAAGCAAATGCTGAGAGATTTAGGAATGAAGGCGAAGTGCATCCATGCCTGCGAGAATGATTGCATTTTGTATTGGAAGGAGTATGCAGATGCGACTGAATGCCCTCAATGTCAAACATCTCGATTTAAAGTTAAGGAGACAATGAAGCCTGGGAGGGTTAACAGAGAATCAAAAGAGCCGAGAAAAGTTTTGAGACACTTTCCTCTAGTTCCAAGGTTAAAGAGATTGTACACGATACCTTGGATAGCTAAAAAAATGCAATGGCACAAGGAAGCGGAGCCTTCATGGGAGTTAATGCGACATCCTTGTGACTCAGCTGAATGGAGAACACTTAAATGCAAGTGGTCAGAGTTTGCTAATGAGGGGCGCAACGTTTGGCTTGGTATAGCGACCGATGGATTTAATCCACGTGGCGTGCTATCTAGTAGTTACAGTTGTTGGCCAGTTTATGTTGTTCCATATAATTTGCCACCTTCATTATGCATGAAACCTGAGTTCCAGATAATGTGCTTATTAATTCCTGGGCCAAAAGCACCAAGTCAAGATATTGATGTATTCTTGCAGCCTCTTGTAGATGAGTTGAAGCAACTTTGGGCAGGAGTGCAGACATTTGACATGGACAAAGGACAAAATTTCACTTTGAGAGCAATGTTGTTGTGGGGGATCCATGACTTCCCGGCATTGGGTAATTTATCTGGTTGTACAACACATGGTTACAAAGCATGTCCTATTTGCGGCACCGAGACAGAGTCAGAGCGGATTGTTAGAAAGAATGTGTACACAAAGTACAGAAGGTTTTTGAAGGATGGTCATCCATTTAGATCAATCAAACGTGGATGGTATAAGTCTGTAGAGCACAGGGAACCTCCGGCACGACTGACTGGACGTGCACTTTTGGAAAAGCTTGACCGCATCAACTATATACCCGGTAAATTGGTAAAAGTTTCTGGCAAGAAGCGAATGGCAGTTGAGGGCGATGGTAGTGATGATGATGATTGTCATGATGGCAATGAAGAAAGGTCAGCATGGTACAAAAAGTCTATTCTTTTTAGTCTGGAATACTGGCAATCACATAAAGTACGACATGCTATTGACTTAATGCATACTGAGAAGAATGTTGCCGAACATTTAATAAATCTTATTTTAGATAAAAAGGGGCAACGAGATTCGGGTTATGCCTTGGATAATGCTCAAAAAAAACAATTTTGCCAAGTGTTGAAAGACGTAAAGCTTCCATCGGGATTCGCATCTAACTTGGGCACACTTGTAAGTCTTCAACCACCCGGTTTGCATATAAAGAAGTCACATGACTACCACATCATCTTACAATATTTGCTTCCAGTCATGCTTCAACATTCATTTCAAAAGAACCGTGAACTTAAACGAGCTATTATGCAAGTATGTCTGTATTTTAACATATTATGCTCGAAGATACTAGTCCGAGAGCATGTACAAGCTGCAAAAGATATGATTGCTGAGGCACTGTGCGTATTGGAACATTATTTTCCAGCTTACTTTTTTGATATAAGTATCCACCTTATGGTGCATCTTGCTGACCAAGCTCTACTTTGCGGACCTACGAGATATATTTGGATGTATCCATTTGAAAGGTTAGATAATTATCTTGTTGTCATGTTGTTAATGTTTTAAATTTATATGGAAAATAACAAGTTCTAATGTTCTTTTTTGTATAAGGTCTATGAAGGAGTGCAAAGACATTCCCAGCAACAAGCGTTATGTTGAAGGGTCGATTGCCGAGGCTTATCTTGTTTCAGAATCTGTTAGATATGCCATGGAGTACATGCCAAATCCTCGTGATGGCAATCATAGTTCAACTCAAGCACCATTTTTAGTTGAAAATGGTGATGATGTGTACGAGCGCTCTATTATTGAGGGTAAAAATATTAAGTTAACAGGGGTACAATGGAGACAAATTCGTAGATGGATACTTTTTAGATTAGAAATACCGAAACTAGATGAGTACTACAGGTGCTTGATTCTCATATTCACTTTTGAATAAAAAAATTATATATATTATCTTATATATTTATATTTTATTTTGTTTAAATGATTCCCAGTTTGTATCGATCTTCTTTGGAAACTACTATCCATGGGAATGGAAGAGGTATCAAACTTGCAGAAGTAGTAGTACAATCTGAATTCATTGACTGGTTGCACAAAAAGGTGTGTATATAATTAAGATTATAATATACAAGTAACTTTTGTTAATTGCATTGCATATTATTGTTTTACCAGTTAATTGAAGAAAAATGTATGAAGGACGAACTTTGGCGATACGTAAGTGGACCAAGGCGGCAAGCTAAAACATATAATAAGTACAGGGTCAATGGTTATGTTTTCTCTCCCCAGAGTTATGACGACAAGGTTGCGACACAAGATAGCGGTGTGTGCATGGATGCAATCACCACATTTAGGGCAAGTGCAAAAGACACAAACCTCCAGGATGATGATACTACTTGGTATGGGATTATCAAAGAGATCATAGAGGTGGATTATTATGAGTTCCAACATGTTGTTTTCTATTGCGAGTGGGCAAATGTTGGAGACAAGACCAATGGTTGTAAGTTATGTCCGGACTCTAACATGTTGATGGTGAATTTAAAAAAGTTAAAGAGCACCGATGGGAAGTATGATGAGCCAGCAATTTTGTCATTTGAAGCGAGTCAAGTTTTTTATGTAAGAGACATCCAAAATCCAGATTGGTATGTTGTTCTACGTTCTCCGAAGCGTATGACTGATGAAGTTGATGTGCTTGCCGTACCAGAAAAATTCCAATCATGTATTGTGGAGCAACCTCACTTGGCTCCACTACTAAAATGTGTTGAAAAATAAATGATTATAATTTTTGTTAAAGATTACTACTCTTTTGGATATTGTTTGACTCTTTTTTTAATATATGGTGAATTTAAATTTTCATATACATGTTATTCTTTTGGGCTCAAATTAGTTTGTTGTTTTTACTTTTTTAGGTTGTTAATATGAAGCATTGTGTTTTGTTTGATTGGCTATTTGTTAATGATGCAATTGGAGTACAGGATGTCATCAAATCATACTGCACCCTTAGGTACTGAAGAAAGTCAAGAGCCACAAGGTGCCCCACCATCCAATGGCAGAAAATATTTAATCCATATTGAAGCAAATGGATCAGTTAAAGGCACAAATGAAGCAAAATGGAGTTCTACATGTGGAAAACTGATTCGAGCTCACATCCCAATTGGTTATGATGATTGGAGGCACGTAGATAAGGTGTACAAAGATGCTCTTTGGACATCACTGATGGTAAATGGCTACTACTTTATGTCTTATTTCTTTTACTTGTTTACATGTATTTTGAGAGTTTATGTAATTTATTGACTTGCTCATTTGCTTAAACACTTCATTATTTACCATGTTGTTGTTGTACCAGAAAGAGTTTGATTTTAATATTGAACCCGTACTTGTTCGACCAATGTTGGAACCGAGATTTCCACAATTTTTTCGGACAGAAAAGTATCACCTCCGACGCACAATCAAGGACAAACAAGGAATATACTTACCCAGAAATATAGCATTGAATCAATGTCCTGATGACATTGATAAAATCTGGTGGGAGCAGTTCATTGCCAATGAGTACACTCCAAAGAAGATTGAACAACGCAAGAAAAATGCTGAAAGCAAGGCCTTAGCAAAAATCACCCACACTCTTGGAAGGAAAAGCTACAGCAGAGTGTATGAAGAATTGGTGCGTATCAATTCTCTCTATTATTTATAGATGAAAATCATGGTCATTATATAAATCTTAGTAATCATTATTTGTACTTGTAGAAGGAAGAAAACCCAGGGGTGCCAGCTACACGAACAGCAGCATGGAAGAGAGCCCATGTAAAGAAGACTACTGGGAAAGTGCTTCCATGCGCCATGGAGAAATATGTAAGTTCAAGAATATCTAGTGTTTTTGAATTTATAGTTGATCATTTTCTCCTCCATTGTCTTGTATTATGGTTTGCACAACGACACAAATTCTGAACCTATTTTGGTTAGTTTTGGTGGAATGACCCCAATGTTGTCTGATTATGGTCACATTGTTTTTGTCTGATTTTGGAATGACTGATCGAAGCAGAATAGTGTAGCCATCATCACAAGTCAATTTTCACAGAAATGCAAAACCATGGTAAAAGAACATCCAATTTTTTCTTTTTTCATCTATCAAAAGTTGATATCACGAGTCTTTGACAATTTCACCAATGTAAATGATGATGATAGGTAGTATTGAATGAATCGAATAAGTAGTTCTAGTGAAAGTTTAATAGCAATCCCCAATTCAGGAAGCAGCTCAAATGCATTCATTCTGAAGGAACTACTTCTGTAATGCATGGAATCAATATAATGATCAAAAAGTTGAATCGCTATGTCATTTAAGCAAAATTTATATACTCCTGCTATATTGCTCCACATGGTAGAACTACGATCATGCAATATCCAAATATCAATAGAAATCAATGAGATATAGTGAACAATAAGGCGTAATGAAGATTTATTGGTACACATGCCTGAAGTCTTTTAGCAATAGCTAAAAATGGTTGCACATCTCCCCTTGTTCCAACTACAAGTATTGCGATGTTCAGTCTCGGGGTTGACTTCGTGAATGCAGGTTGCCCAATTTCGCATGGTGTAGGATCAACATCATCAAGCTCTAATAGCTCTGACGCTACAGGTGCATTACGATCTACATCAACTTCAACTGTACCATCACTCTGAATTTTGACAAGGTCCTCGATGATCTTTTTCTGTTGTGCGTGCATAAACAAAATAAAAATGTTATATGACCTTCACATATTTTGAAAATATATAATTCCAAATAGGTGTGTCTGTATTTAAACAAGCAGCATATATTCAAATTCAGGTATACAAAATGGAACTGGAAAGCACAGAAATAGATGAAGATTAAAAGAATAATAAGATATTCCAGTAGTTCTCTTTATGTGGTACTTCTAATGATGAAGTACATTAGATGTTCTGTATATCATGTGCATTTCATGATTGCGGCAAGCTACCAAGGACACTATGCAAATTCAAGAACATACAAAGTACAGGAGATGTGCCCCAGCAAATATGAAGGACAGACATTTGTCTATATACACAAACATGCAAACACATAATGACGCTTATATCTACTATTTGTTTACCTTTTTCACTCTCAGATAAGCTACCCAGCTTCATATCAAACTTTGTAGCTTCATTTTTATCATTTTTTGATCTAGATAAAAGAAGTTCATAATGACGTTTATATATACTATTTGTTTACCTTTTCACTCTCAGATAATCTATCCAGTTTCGTACCAAACTTTGTAGCTTCCTTTTTATCAGTCTTTGATCTAGATAAAAGAAGTTCATGGCTTCTGCATACCAAACTATTGCTATTATATACTGGTGCAGAGTTACAATGCTCCAAACCTACAAAGTCCAAAGATCAGAAATAAGTAAACCATGTCATAGGACCACAAGCTTTACTGCATAGAGAATCAATGCAATAAATACTTTCATATTGTTGAAACATGACTTTATTGCCAATGCTGATGCAATAATGTAGACAAACAGATCTATGCCTGTGTAGCAGCTCTAAGCAAGCATATAAGATGATGAGTTCCATACTAGAAGTTCAAATAATGGTTGTTATGGCCTGTGTAGCACAGATCTCATGCCGGTTTTGGACATCATAAACTATGGTATCCAGCAACTTCAGATGAAGCATAATTTGACAATACTAGATGATATCTCCACAGAACGGGTATATCAGTCACTGTAGCCACATGAAATAGCAACCATTGCAATCCCTGTTAGTTCCAAAATTTGAAAGAGCCCTTTCCTAGCCTTTGAGCACATTGATTGTCGATATATGCTCAAGTTGACTTGAAAAAACTTGTGGGACTAGCGAAATCAAAAAAAAACTTCTAACTTGAAAGCACAAATTTGGATCAACCTTCTAGAGCATGGGTAAGATGATGTGACTCATCCTAGCTATAATTACTACTCTTCCAGGCTTATTAGGGACACAATAGACCTTGATTCCCCATAGCAAATACCCTAACTCTTAACTCTCAGTCGTCAAGAAGGTCCCTGGTTACTGGGCTACTTATGGGCAATATGGACACTGTTCTTTAGTAGTATAGTAGTTTATTTATTATGCAGTTTTCTTGTTGTTGGAAGTATGTGGTACGGTTTAACAACTACCCCAATCAAGTTACTCGCACCCAGTTGTTGTCACTGGGAATCAAGGATATTTCCAAAAATAAATTATTGAATAATTTAAAATTAGCCCTCGACCCTCACCAACACACTAGAGTTTTGGTGCAACCAATGTTCGAATCCTCAATATTCTGCTTCGATCCTCGACCCTCACCAACACACTATTCTGCTTCGATCAGTCATTCGATCAGTCTCTGCATACTTATGTTAGATATCTACTTACTTGTGATGATGGCTTGGACATTCAAATGATATCGATAAACATATGCTGTTTTAGAGGTTCACGTGCACCAATTTGAAACTTGCAGATAATATGGTCTAGGCCAACAAAGTACAATGTTGGCCTCTTTGTAAAAATTTGGTTAGTTTTGGTGGAATGACCCCAATGTTGGCCTCTTTATAATATAATTTTAGACGTCATTCCAATGATACTGCTGAGACAGTTAATTAGACATAACAGTTGGTAAGTTGCAGAATTTACCATAGAATTCTGATTGTTAGCAATCTTGCTAAATGTGCATGTGGAATATTTTGACCCGAAAGTGAGAATTTGTAGAACACTAGACTTTTTTCAAGATATAAATGGAACCTTTTCTTTGGTTTATACTTGTTATGACTCCAAAGACTTTTCTTTGGAAAATGATGGAAGTTTCTGTTACAGTGAGTTTTGGATGCATTCAATGTTTTGATTTGCTTTTTACTTTCATATTATTTGCTAGTGAGTTGTGAATCTTTTGGTAACTCCAAAGAAGATTGAATTTGGATCACTCGGATTTTGTTGGCGAATGTGTAGTTTGGTGTACATTCTCTAGGAACTCATTTTTTGCAGGAACTTGTTTTTTTTTCCCCTTTTGCAGGAACTTGTTTTTTTGCAGGAACTTGTTTTTTTTGCAGGAACTTGAAGACCTGCTATGGTTGGTAAACATCATATTTTTTCCCCTTTTGCAAGAACTTGTTTTTTTTTCTTATTTTCCCCTTTTGTAGGAACTCATTTTTTTTCTTGGTGGTAGCTGCTGAATATTCTGTAGAACTTTTTACAAACGTTGGTTTTGTTAACTTTACTTCGGGAAGCAGATTGACCAAGAACGCGAGGGGGAACAAATTGACAGAGCATTATTAAAGAATGTATTGGACATATTTGTTGAAATTGGTTTGGGAAATATGGAGTGCTATGAAAATGATTTTGAAGCAGACATGCTTACCGATACTGCAGCTTACTATTCACGGAAAGCTTCAAACTGGATTCTGGAGGATTCATGTCCAGATTACATGTTGAAGGTATTTTGTTTCTTAGTCTTTTAAATATGTGTTTGCCCCTATGAGGATGGTACTTGATTCTTTTGTGGCTGTCTTTAGGCTGAGGAATGCTTGAAGCGTGAGAAGGATAGAGTTTCCCACTACCTGCATATTAGCAGTGAACCAAAGTTGTTAGAGGTTTGTTCAAAGTCGTGCTTTCCACTATATTTATTGACATTCATGTTTGGTTTTGAAACTTTAGATAAGTGTATTATGTTAATTTAGTCATTTTGATCAGTTTTGTCATTTGAAGTTCTAAAGGTAATCTATCTTGTTTTACATTTACTTTGTTGAAAGAAACATGTTTGATGTTGGACTATTTATCAGTCAGAAAACTTACCCCAAAATTATATTTCTCATTTTTCTTCATTATAACATTGCATATTTAACTAGTCAGTATATAGTAGTTGCCACATTTCAGGACAACGTAACACTTGGCCAATCAGAAGGTTCTCTGAACTTGTTCATATTTTAATCTATCGGAATACATAAGAAGTCATTCAGTATTAGCTAACAGGTTTTACTTTACCTATTTTAGGTAATTCTTTGACCGGTTACAACTGCTCAAGCTACTAGGTTTAATATTTGTGCAAGTACATGTGAACATACACCACATGTATACACACATGCATGAACACAAACAGATAAATAAAAGTAAATTTTAGGATATACCTTTTGCATGTAACCTTTTGAATTAGTACCATCAACAGTCACATTATCAATGATTGCAGGTTCTGATCCCTTCTGTTATTAATTTCTTCTGTAGACATTTATCAGTCAGTAACATTATCTACTGTACAGTGTAATTAGCAGCCATCAGCTGCAAAAGAAAGAAACATGTTTGATGTTGGACTATTTATCAGTCAGAAAACTTACCCCAAAATTATATTTCTCATTTTTCTTCATTATAACATTGCATATTTAACTAGTCAGTATATAGTAGTTGCCACATTTCAGGACAACGTAACACTTGGCCAATCAGAAGGTTCTCTGAACTTGTTCACATTATCTACTGTACAGTGTAATTAGCATCAGCTGCAAAAGAAAGAAACATGTTTGATGTTGGACTATTTATTAGTCAGAAAACTTACCCCAAAATTATATTTCTCATTTTTCTTCATTATAACATTGCATATTTAACTAGTCAGTATATAGTAGTTGCCACATTTCAGGACAACGTAACACTTGGCTAATCAGAAGGTTCTCTGAACTTGTTCATATTTTAATCTATCGGAATACATAAGAAGTCATTCAGTATTAGCTAACAGGTTTTACTTTACCTATTTTAGGTAATTCTTTGACCGGTTACAACTGCTCAAGCTACTAGGTTTTACTTTTGCATGTAACCTGCAATCATTATCAATGATTGCATGTTCTGATCCCTTTTGAATTAGTACCATCAACAGTCACATGCTTTCCACTATATTTATTGACATTTATGTTTCATATGGATTATTTCTTCTGTTATTAATGCCCTTGTTTTTTCGTTACCTTTGATTATTTTTTTGTGCCTTCTTCTGTAGACAAAAGCAGGAAATGTTTTGGTTGCAATAAATTCCTTTAAAGAGGTCCATCTTTATGGTAGCGACTTTGCTGCAGCTTACAGAGAAAAAAAATGAAGATAGGTCCATCTTTATGCAGTAGCTGATTCTAGTCTCATGTCGAAGAGTCTTTCTACAGCTCGTCCGTTCGGCTCCACTGTAAATTATGTCTTTTATAGTCTCATGTAATGAACATCGTGTTGGTGATTTTTCTAATTTTTTTCAATGTAGAATTATTGTTTGTATAAACAATTTTGGATAAGTTTATCCCATTGTATAGAGAGAATTTGTGTATCTGGATTTTTTACTGCATTTTCTTGGGTAATAAAATGAGTTTGAGTGTATTTTTTTCTTTTATGTATATATAATGAGAGGTTATGGTTTGCATGTGTCAACATTATATATATATATATAAAACGGTTATTTTCATGACAAAACTTGAAAAATAAGTGTTACAAATTGGTAAAATTGACAATTTGTAACGGTTAAATCAGTGACAGTTTTTAGCCACTACGGTTTAAATTGTAACAAAAACTTGTGCCGTAACGGTAATTACTGTCACAAAGTTTTATGTCGTGTCAATTTAAAATGTTACAAAATTAACATTTGTAACAGTTATTATTGTGACAAAAATTTAATTTTGTCACGGTTATTATCGTGACAAATAACGTTACAAAAATTTATTTTCGTCACGGTTATAACCGTGACAAAAAAGCGTCACAACAATTTGTCACACCTGATTAGTCACGGTAATTACTGTCACAAAAAATATTTGTCACGGTAATAACTGTTGGTAATCGTCTATTTTGGTGTAGTGCTTATACTTATTCCCAATTTATGATAACTGTTATGATTCATGTACTTAGTGTTGATATGCTTATTCCCGACACATGGTTCTCACGGATTGGTATTCTTGGATCCCGACGAGAGATGTTTTCTCCTTCTTAGGTTGGGATATATTGTGCAAGCACCCTTGTAGCTCTTGCTCGATATATGGTCACTGATTCTAGAGAAGGCTAGCTACCTTCTCATTAGAATCCGTGCAGTGACGTGTCCTGTTTGGATCCATTCTACCAGTTGGGGTAGGGGGAGTAGTAGCGTAGGCCTGTGATCATATCCCCTTGTATTCTTGAACAGTGTGAGTCATATACCGCACTTATGACTTGCCAGGCCGATTCTCGACAGGTTCCCAAGCCGATCACAAGCTGAAACTATTACTCACACACATTGGATATATAGCTTACCTTGATTATGTACATGCCATGATCCCGTTCTATTTTCTTGTTCTAGCTCTAGCTTTACAGCTTACCATGCCATGATACATACATGTACACTCCATGATTCATTGTATATGCTCTATTTACAGTCTTATAGCTTTTATTCTATCTTGAGATCTGTTATGAGATATATGTACTCGTTCCATCCTGACTGGACTGTTGATAAAATATTACAGATTTCGACGAGGGAGATTGCAGTACCTACTACGGTCCGGACGACGTAGTGGGCCTAGACTTGGTCCCGCAGGGCGTAGCTCCGCCTGACGAGACCATACCACTTGTATAGTTTAGAGTAGGTCTTTGTACTGGACTTAGTATCCAGTTACTTTTTGAGACTGTATTACTTTTGAGTCTGTATTATATTGGACTGTATTTAGAGACTGGACTTGTATATTATTTATATCTGGACTTGACAGGTTATATTTTATCGTCTTGTTGTCTTTATCTTTCAGTCTTTACTTTTCGTCTTAGAGTTGTGATTGAGCATTATATATATTCATTGCTTGTCCTCCGTTCGGAGTTGACTATATTCTCGACAGGTTTTGTTATATATATAAACTGTTGTCAGACTAGAAAATACACAACTTTCCACGCCGTTTTTCCAGTGAGGGCTGGGCATTGTCGCGTCACGTGCCCTTTTAGCGGGTGCGGATCGTGACAGCTTGTGCCTGGTTCGCCACCATAACAACTTTAGAAGTTGGTGTGTAGGTGGTGAACCACTCCTTGCTTGATCAGACATGGCATGTGGCACCAGTGTCTACCCACCAATCAGAGTCAGCCTCCACCGCAGTGACTTGAGCAATCATTTAATAACGTCAGTGATCATTGAAACCTTACTAGGCTCACTTTGCTCTGATTGCTTGGGTTTGGATTTGCATTCACTCTTGAAGTGGTCCTTCTTGCCACACTTGAAATAAGACATCTAGGACTTTGCCTTCTGTTGCTTGAAGGAAGTCCCATTCACTTTCAAATTATTGGGGTCTTTCTTCTTGTTGTGGGAAGCCGCCTGCTTTCTTTTGTATTCCTTGGTGTGAACCAAATTGGCGTTAGCTATCTGTTTGGACAGTGCGTCCACCTTCAGTTGAGCCCTCATCTGGTCCTCAACATAGATTTCTTGTAGGAGATCTTCCAGACTGATCTCCAACTCTTCCTATGCATGTTTGCATAGAACTTGCTCCACCCAGCATGGAGCTTTGAGATGATCCCTCCAACAACAAACTTGTCGGTGAGGGACTTTGCCTCATCTTCCAACTTCTGTCGTAGCTTCAGGAACTCCTTCACCTGCGGCAGCATAAACTTCTTGTCTTCAAAGAGCAACTTATGATATTTTTTAACGACAAATATCTTGCTCTTGTTTTTGTCATCTTCGTACAGTTTCTCCAGATACTCCCATATCTCTCTGGCAATTGTCTTCTTTGAATATGATTCCGCTAGGGAGTCCTCCATAGCATTTAGGATTAAAAGCCTACATATGTTATTCTTCCTTCTCCATTTGGCCTGATTTTTAGTAGCAGCAGTAATTGCGGCTGCAGACCCAGTTTCTGGAACAGTATGTTCTTCTTCGGTTAACATGTGGTCAACTTCGAAAAGTTGAAGATTGAGAGTAACCTTCCTCTTCCAGACTTGATAGTGCTCTCCATCAAATTGTTCTAACTTGGTGAAGTTAGGATTGATTAGTGAAGCACGAAAGTTTTCCATCTTGTGAAATCAAGCTTTAAGATTGTTAATCCTGGGACGTAATTTTTCGATGGAAAACTGAAAATTATGCAACACTTCAAGGAAGGTGCAAGACAGAGATCCTTGGAGAATTCTAAGAGACGAAAGCCAATGTGTTACTTCGAAGAAGACACAGAAGAATTCGTAGCAGCAGTAGCAACGAACGTCCACTAACTTTTCTGATTAGATCAGAAAAGCTTTCACTCAGAACGAGTTGCAAGTGGATAGTAGAAGAACAGAAGGTTCTGATTAGATCAGAGAAAAAGAAAGCCTGCTGGGGTGAATTATCACCGGCGCTCAAAGCTTGATTCGCCCTACACGAATAGCTTCCAGGAACCAGCAAGTTTGACGGAGAACTTCGGAACATTCCGCTCTTTTGACTCATCGGATGGAGCGGAACTCTGCTCACAAAGTGCCTCTCTTCTATGCTCTGAACTTAGACAATTTCGTACGAAAATTTCTGATACTTACTACTGTACCACGAGAGAGAAGAGATGGACTTTATATAGGTGCACCCAGTAACTGCTCGGTATACAGAACGTTCATGACGTGAGAAAAACCGCTCCAAACGTTCCATAACCGCTCAAATCGTGCACAGACACGATTGAGCCAACTGGCGCACAGCGCGCCGATTAGCGCATAGTGCGCGCGAACGGCACACTTCGCGCGCAATTGTGCACCGCTGTGCCAACTGCGCACACGCGTACTACGCGCCAACTGCACGCCATCTTGCAATGCCATCAGGCCACGTCAACTGGCGCGCCACTGGGCAGCGCCAATTGGTCGCGCGATCGGGCCACGCGATTGGGTGCCAACAAAGCGCCACATTACGTCTCATGAGTCCGAGTCCGAGTCGCTAAGCCCCTACGGGACTTAGCTCCCGCTATCTGGCAGCACCATCAGGCCGCGCCAACTGGCGTGCCACTGGGCCACGCGAACGAGTGCCAACAAAACGCCACATTATGCCTCATGAGTCCGAGTCGCTAAGCCCCTAGCTCCAATGAAAATAAATTTCCAAGAGCAAAAAATATTAATGCTTTACTATGGAGTCTTATCCTTACCTTCTAGTAAAATCACCAACATGGTTCCCTCTTTAGGGTCACCATCCCATGTACACATCTCAACAACATACAAAGTATATATTGAGATACAACTCATGATGCATTTTCAATGTGGGACTAAATATCACTCGGCATGTATTGGAAGCAAATTTTTTCTACATGTCAAGGAAAAGCTCCAACATGATTTGCTCTAATATTATACTGTTGAGCAATTACATAGATATTATTATTAACGAATATTTCTTGGATGATCTTTATATGATTCAGTATAAAGACTTGTTACGTGGGAGGAACATATTCCCACCTTTTTCTTTAGAAAAGGGTGAACTTTTTACTGACTTTGAGAATCCCCCTTTATTGAAGGATCGTTTGGTTGTCTGATAGTCCCAAAAGGACGTTTTAGGTGTTTCTTTCTTTGTTTTTAAAAAGTGCATTTAAATAGACAATTAATTTATATAATTTTTGTTTTTAAAAAGTGCATTTAAACCAAAAATAATAATTAATTATTCAAAATATTGTTTTAAAAATAATTTTATTAGACCTAGATTAAACTTTTCAAAGCAAAAAATAACTATATTAATTGTCTATTGGATCAATGTAGATGGCAATTTTCAAAACAAAAAATGACTGTCAATTAATTGTCCTTAACATGTGTCCTAAGACCATCTCCAATGGGGGTTTCTATCTTCCCTATTTCTATGGAAGAAATCCATTTTAGAAAAAACTTCTCCCAATTGTGATTTCTATCACCATTTCTATCCTAAGTGGTAATGATGTAGGATGTAAATTTTCTAGGAGGATTTCTACATGTAGAAACTCTCATAGAAATTCTCCTATCTCATGACAATTATTATTAGGCCCTACACCATTAAATTGTTCCTTTTACTATGTGACACAAGGATAGAAATGGAGAACCATTGCAGAACGTTTTTGTATGTCTATAATTTTTGTAGAAACTCTTCCAGGATAGTAATCTTCTTAGGCCTCGTTTGGTTCATGGAAAGGAAATGCATTCCGAAAAGTAGGATTCCTGTCACATTTTCTCTCCGTTGTTTGGTTGGTGCAGGAAAGGAAAACAAAAATATAACAATGTTCCAATAATATCCTTACATATAAAATAAAAATAACATTATGAAAAATAACATTAATGGTAAAATAAGCAATAGCACATGGTTATTTTTGTCATAACTTTTGTAATAAATGTTGGGAAGGAGGAGGGAAAATCAATCTCATGGGTCATGAGTGGAACCATATTCCCTCCAATTTTTTCCCTTGTGAGGAAATTGATTCCCAAGTTTGTGGTTACCAAATAAAGAAAATGAACAACTTTTCTTTCCTACTTCCTTGAATCCGTGAACCAAACGAGGCCTTAGGTACCGTTTGGGGAGGGTGGAAAATGGGAGGAAGGAAAAAGTTGAGGGAAAAGTGAGAGGAAAATTTTAAATGATGGTGTTTGGAAAGGGGGAGAGAACATGGGGAAGAAAAATTTGAGAGAAAAAAGTAGGTGGGTCCCACCAAAAAATTAGGAGGAAATAGTAATTATACCTATATCCATAAACAAATAAAAAATTATTTTTAAACTTTTCCTTTCCCTACTTTTTGTCCATCCAACAAACAAAAGAAGGAAAAATTAACTTTCCTCCATTTTCCTTCCCCTCCATTTTCCTTCCTCTCAAATTTTCCTCTCCCTCCCCCCCAAATGTTCCCAAACACAGTGTTAGAGTACAATGCCAAGTAGGATAAGAATTAAATTTTAGAAATCACCATTGGAGATGGTCTAAGGATACATTGTTAATAAAAACCCAAAATTTTCTAATATTTTCTTTGCAAGATATTTCTTACCGTTTGCACGTATGGTACATGACTACCATTTCCGTCCAGAAGATGGACAATAATAGAAAAGACCACGATTCAAGATTGAGAAGTTCGACAAGAAATAAAACTTTAGATGTGACAAATCAGAGTCAAAAACAAGCTTTTATTAAAAAAATTGAAGTATTAAATTTATGAAATTTGCTACGGAATTGTTTTTTTTTTTTTACCCGAATTTTACTATTTGGATTTGGATTTGGATTTGAAAATCCTCCAAATCCAAATCATGAATTTCAAGATTCAAATCCAACTCCAACCAAACATAGGATTTGGATTTATGATTAATAATTAAATTATAGTCATGATCAATAATTAAGCTATTAATTAATTATGATTAATTATAGTTATTATTATTTATAAAATTAATAATTAACGATTAGTAATTAACGATTAGTAATTAATAATTGATGATTAGTTATTATTAATTATAAAATTAATAATTAATAATTAGTTAATTTTTAAATAAATAACAATTAATAATTAAAGATTAATAATTAATAATTAACAATTAATAACTATAAATTATAATTAACGATTAATAATTAAAATTAACAATTGATAATTTTTGATTAACGATTAATAATTATAAATTATAATTATTGATTAATAATTAATAATTAATAATTGATAATTTTTTATTAACGATTAATAATTATAAATTATAATTATTGATTAATAATTAATAATTAACGATTAATTAACTATAAATTAAATATTTTAAAAATAGTAATTATAAATTAATATTATTATGATTAGTAAATTATTAATTAAATTATTATAAAATATAATTATAATTGTGATTAAAATATTATTAATTAAGATTATAATAAAATAGTTATTAACAAATTATTAATTAATATTATAATAATACTAATAAATTATTAATATGATTATAACAAAATTAACTAATTAACTAATTTTTTAATTAATAATACTAAACATAGGATATGATTATTAATTAATATTATAATAATATTAATAAATTATTAATTAATATTATAATAATAATATAATAATACTAGTATATTATGATTATTAACTAATTAACAAATTATTAATTAATATTATAATAATGCTAATAAATTATTAATTATGATTATAACGAAATTAACTAATTAACTAATTTTTTTAATTAATAATACTAGTGAACTAATTAACGAAATTAACTAATTTTTTTACGAAACTAATTAACTAATTAACGAAATTATTAACGAAATTAATTAACGAAATTAACTAATTAACTAATTTTTTTAAACTAATTAACGAAATTATTAAAGAATAATTTTTTTTCCTCCAAAATCCAACCAAATCCAAGTTTTTGATTTTGTCATACTTTCCATATCCAAATCCATCTCCAACCAAACATAGGATTCCTTGGATTTGTCTCCAAATCCATAAAAATTCAAATCCGGCCACCTCCAAATACGGTTTACCAAACACACCCTAGCAGAACAATTCACAAAATTTAGAAGATTTATTTATTTATTTTAATTTATTTTCGTGCAGACTCATATTATGTCACGTTCATCAGGTCTCTGATGTTGTGGGATCGTGGGTGGGACGGCTGTACATTCTCACGACATTTCATCATTGTAATTGCACCTCTGTCAACACTGACACTCTCGGTCGTGCACGAGATAAGAGACGTCCACGGACCGGTCGTACCCGTTCGACCGCATGCACGAAGCGATGTAACTTCTCTGATCCTGTGTCCGAATTAAGGCACGTTCACGGACCGGTCGCATCCGCACGAACGTTCGCTCGAGGCAAGGTAACGTGCATGAGTCCAGTGGACTTATTTCCGTGGCTCAGAATATTGCCGCTTTCATCAGGCCTCTGATACGTGCGAGCGTGAGTACCCCGGACCGCACGCTATGGTAAATTCAAAGAACTAATATAAACAATTTTATTTAGTTTTAGGGTCTCACATATATGATCTCGAAATCTAAACTCTAATATCTGTCATTTTTTAACCCAAATCCGAATATGTGAGAAGACCCTTAAAACTATGGGATAATTTAGCAAATACCCCCATTCCAAATGTTAAAACTAGCATATACCCCCACTATTTATTTTATTTAGCAAATACCCCCACTCCTATGTAAAAGAGTGGGGGTATATCTTAAATTTTTATTATTTTATATCAAAAATGGGGGTATTTGTTAGATAAATAAAATAGTGAGGGTATATGCTAATTTCAACATTTAGAATGGGGACATTTGCTAAATTATCCCTAAAACTATCCCTTTGTCATAATATATCATAATTACCTAGTACGGAGCACGTGACGTTAGTTTCCAACAAATTTCATTTTGAATGTTTAACAACCATTAGAATAAAAAAAAATTGTTGATAATGATTGGAGGCTCGCCACGTCTTTTCTTAGCTGTAATAATATTTCTATTTCAATCAAATAGAGTAAACAATGACAATAGAGCTTCTTTTTACATAATACACTACTCTTTTAACCTATATTTAATGCCATGTGGTCCATAATATAATAATACTTAATCTTCCATAATTGAGCAAAGCACTTATCTACATAAGTAAGTGCGATGGCCAAATCATACTATAAAACCACCAATTAAAAAGTGTCTTTCAGTGACTAATACTTTTTACTCTAGCAACACTAAATTGGTTATATATATTTTCGGACTAATTAGTGTTTAAATCCTCAATCTTGTACTATTTCAGGCTTTAAGTCGTGATATGTCCAATTGAAAATTCTAGATTCTAAATTTTTATTTTTGACATGTATACTATTGTTCCTTCAAATTGTTCCTCCAAACTATTCCTCCTTATGTGACAGCTGATATGATATGTTGATGTGGCAGCTGACGTGATAAATTTTAAAACTAAAAATAAAATTAAAATTAACATTAAAATTAAAATTAATATTAACATTAAAATTAATGTTAACGTTAACAATAATATTAATATTAATATTAATACTAATATTAATATTAACGTTAATATTAATATTAACATTAACGTTAATTAATATTAACATTAAATTAATATGGAAAAAAATAGGTAATTAATTTTTAGGTTAAAATTTGCTATGTCATATGCCATATCAGATGAAATATAATATTATTTAACATGTCACGTCAGCTGTCACATAAGGAGAAATAGTTTTGAGAAATAATTTGTAGATACGAATAGCATTACTTTTTTATTATATTTTCAACATGAGCTAAAAGTGGATATAGTGAAAAATTTAAAAAAACAAATTCTAACACTAATATTTTTTTTTTAAATTGACCATGTCAAACTGATATAAAATCTAAAGGTCTAAACGCTAATTGACCATATATTTTCATACTTGTTTTGGAGTTGTAGCAAGTTGGTCCACAGTCCACACAAGCTATCACGTATAAACCTAAACGTCATTGTCCAGATTTTTAGTGATACATGTCTTGCAAAAGTAGGATAGTGATACAAATTTGAGAATTCTTTAACAACAATTTTATTTTCATTCATTGGTGAGGAGCTTGGAGATGATCCTTCAATTATAATCTGGATGATGAAATGGTTCCCATCTCGCTGTCTAAACCATGAAGGCGACAAGACAAGTTCGGTTTGGTTCCCTTCTAAGTTAATAAATTGCTGCTGGTCCTTATGACCAGTCAAATATAGCACAAATCTGTTAGGGAAATTATAAAGGTACTTCGTATTTTGCTTAGGACCAGAATTTTAAAATCCGGACCGGATAGGCTGGTTCAACCGTTTCATCCGTGAGCCGGTTGTTTTTTCGGTCCGGTTCAGTATTGACTCGGTATTTTTATAAAAATTGATATTTTTGTAAAAAATTAATGTCCATAAGGAATTAATTTGGACCACTTAGATTAACCCGGTGGTTGAACCAATGTGATCCGACCCAGTGCCTTGGCCGGGTCAACCTCTGGTTCGATTTTTAAAACACTGCTTAGGACAGTCCATTATTTCAGGACAATCCAAAAATTTACAATTTTTACTTAGGACACCCCAAATTTACCTTGGGCTGCTCAAACCCCCAAACCTTCCCAAATTCGATCATTCTAAATTTCTATTTTCTCTCTTCAAATTTTCCAACCCCTTTCTCTTCACTCCTCCAATTACAAGCAATGCCTAAATTAGTTAGATAAAATAGTTTTAGAACTAATTTAGGGTTGATATACGAACTTTCACACCCTAAAAATATATTTAAATTTAGGGTTTCAAAAAATCGAACAGAGCCGACAATCGGGGTTCAAGCCAACATGACTGTAGGCAAATTCTACAATCCTATATATATAGGACTATAGAATTTGTCTACAGTCCTATAGTATCTGTAGGACTCCTACAATCATGGATTATATATGGATACAGTCTAGTATATAAGCAGGACTTTAGAATTTATTTACAGTCCTAAATGATTGGGAAGCTAAAATATATGTTGACAGTGAGTTCCAATTAGGACTGTCAACTGATTGACAGTCCTACCAGAATTTTGGACTGTCAAGTTTGATGAGAGTCCTAAATGATTGGGGGTTTGAATATACTAACAGTGAGTTTCAATTAGTACTGTAAACTTTGTTTAGAGTCTTAATCTCTTATAGGGCTGTCAGTACTGTAAACTTTTTCAAGGTCGACCTTGAGTTTATGAAGGTCCGAGACAAACTCCCGAAACATAACGCCTTTACATAATATAGAAAAAAAGTAACTAAAATAAAAAAATAACAAAATAATTATAGCCCCAAGATTTGAACTAAGAATCTCTAGCATGTAAGGTTAACACGATAACCACTACATCACAACTCTTTTAATATAAAATTGACACATAGTATTTCTTTCAGAAAATTTACTGTACAAATAATAATTTTTATGAAATTGGTTAAAAGGTAAAAGTTTTGGAAATTATGGTGAAAGATAAACATAGCCAGACGGTCTGGCGAAAAATGAGCATGCTCAAATTTAGCCAGACCGTCTGGCGAAAATTGGAGAAATTGGACATGTCCAATTTCCGTCAGACCGTCTGGCTGAATTTGAATGTTTGGTTTGGTTTTGAAAGTTTGGGTTTGGTTTTTCATTGTTTTATTTTTAGGGATTTTTTGACTT
This sequence comes from Iris pallida, assembly GCA_029216955.1. NCBI lineage: Eukaryota > Viridiplantae > Streptophyta > Magnoliopsida > Asparagales > Iridaceae > Iris > Iris pallida. The sequence continues at coordinate 227,284 of JANAVB010041816.1, read as the reverse complement.
TCATCCCACTTGCTAATATGAATTTGTACTTACATCCCTCTTTTTAATTTTTTTAGACTTACATCCCTCTTTTTAATTTTTTTAGACTTACATCCCACTTTTCGTCACGAAAAACATTCATTTTGTCACAAAAAGTATTTATTTTGTCACGAAAAATACTTTTAATGACGAAAAGTGGGATGTAAGTCTTAAAAAAAAAAGTGGGATGTAAGTACAAATTCATATTAATAAGTGGGATAAAAGTCAAAAAATTATTATTTTTATTATGGTTTCGATTGGTTTTTATTTCGGTTTGGTTTTTTTTTTATATTTTGATTGATTTTGATGTTGGTTTTTTGGTGTTGGTTGGTTTTTTATTCAGAAAATTTACTCAACCGATAAAATTTTGATTTTGAGGTTGTCATCCATTGAGCGCTGCTCGTATTCCGCCAGACGGTCTGACTATGTTCATCTTTCCAGGTATTTTTTAAAACTTGTTATCTTTTAACAAATTTTAGTTAAATTTTTTATCGATTGAGTAAATTTTTTGAACAAAAATCAACCAACTACCAAAAAACCAACATCAAAATCAATAAAAAAAAACCAAACCAAAATAAAAATCAACCAAAACCATAATAAAAATAAACCAACGAAAAACCAACCCAAATTTTCAAGAAACCAAACCCAAACTTTCAAAACCAAACCAAACGCCGTCCAATTTCCGCCAGACGGTCTGGCTGAATTTGAACATACTCATTTTCCGCTAGACCGTCTGGCTATGTTTAGATTTTCCCATAATTATTAATTTTTTTTAATCTTTTAACCAATTTTATAAAAATTATTATATAAATTTTCTGACTTCCAAATTTTCTGTCCCATCTCTGCACTCTCATATCCCATCCATAGACCCCTGCCTGCCTATACTTCCCAGGAAAATATTTGGTTTACAACCAAATTTGTACAACCTTCTTACAACTTACACCCATTTGCTGACATGTGGGCCAGGCCACCACCTGGTCCACATGTCAGAAAATGAATTAGTGGTTGTAAAAAAGTTGTAAATATTTGGTTGTCACAATAGCATTGCTCTACTTCCCAACCCAAATTCCATTCTCACGGAACTTGTCCAACACATGTAAGAAGTTGGAAGGACCGAAACAGAAACAAAAATTTGTCCAACAAAGGATATGTAAGAAGTTGGAAGGACCGAAATAAAAATTTGTCCAACAAAGGATATGTAAGAAGTTGGAAGGACCGAAACAAAAAATTGTCCAAAAAAGGATAAGATAATGGTTGGGTTAAGAGAGCGGTTGCTGGAAACTAATAATTTACAACGTCCGTTCCGTTCTTGTCTTCACTCTCTCTCTCTCTCTCCTTTTCTCTACTCCTCTCTAATGGAGTCTGCAGCAGCAGCAGCAGCACCACCCCTCCTAGCCCCACCACCCCCACTCATCACCCAGCACTCCTCCCCCCTCCCCCTCCCCTCCCCCGAAGAAATCAACCACGCCGACGACCACCCCCACCCCCACCCCCACCCCCGCCTCCTCCCCACCAAGTCCAACCTCCACCGCTGCAAGACCGCCCCGGCCATCTCCATCTTCCCCCACCTCTCCTCCCCCGCCGCCCCCGGCCCCTCCTCCAGCTCCGTCCCCCGCACCGCCTTCCTCCTCCTCCTCCTCTACCTCCTCCTCGCCGTCCTCTTCTACTCCTTCAACCCCGACGCCTACTCCGGCGCCGAGACCCACCCCGCGGTGGACGCCCTCTACTTCTCCATCGTCACCCTCTGCACCATCGGCTACGGCGACATCGCCCCCGCCACCCCCTTCACCAAGGTCCTCTCCTGCCTCTTCGTGCTCGTCGGCTTCGGCATCATCGACGTCCTCCTCACCGCCGCGGTCGGCTACGTGCTCGACGTCCAGGAGAACATCATCCTCGCCGGCGCGCGCGGCGGCGCCGGCGCCCTTGCCTACATCTTCGACGCCAACAAGGGAAGGATGCGCATCCGCCTCAAGGTACCGTATGTATATACATATGATTGATTCTTCAATTGAATTGATAACAAAATTCCTAATTTCTAACTGGTTAACCATTTCTTTAAATTGCAACCAAGAAGTCTATTTCTATAAACATATATATTTATATATATATTTTGTTTTTTTTGGTGAAGATAAGAAAGCAGTCTACTCACCGCGTACTGTAGCTACACTGTAGACAAGAAAGCAGTCTACTCAGATCTGTTTGGTAAATCACAAGTGGAGGAGTATTTGAATTTGTCAATGTAAATTCATACATTTTTTTTTTGTCGGACTAATTAGTGTTTAGACTCTAGAGTTTATACAGCTTCGAGATTATCCCTAGCATGTCCATTTAGAGAATTTGGGCTCTGGATTTGTTATTTTCTTGATCCTAGAATGTATACTGTAACACTAAATTTAGAAGCTAAACTCTTTAAATGGATATGTCATGGCAAACTCTCAGAGCATCCACAGTGGGTATACTTCAAATTATTAAAAATTGTGTAAATTATTATTTTTAAAGTGTCTCCTTGATAGTGGCACACAATGGTACACTCCAAACAAATACTCCAAAATTAAATACTTTATCTTTTTCTCTTTATTTTTCTTCCCTGCTTGATAAGATTTTTTTTTTTCTCTTTTCCCTCTTTATTTTTCTTCTCTGCTGGGTAAAAATGGTTAATTTAGCGGACCCAAAATTACTGTAGCGGAGCTATGGAATGCTCCAAATTTGGAGTCTCTCTAGCTTTCTAGTAATTTTCAAGTATAGACAAGTGCCCATTGCAGCCTTCAAGTACTACAAAATTTAACGAAAGTCAAAATGTAGCACTTGAAATCTCTTCTACTATGGATGCTCTAAGCTGATATCAATTCTAATTAGCCCCTTTTTTGTCCACTACTAGGGGACAAATATGTTTGGTTAGGATAATAAATTAAAAAACTGGAAAGTGAGAGAGTACATTATAATAATAAAAATTATGATAATTAGTTTAACAAACAAAGATGAATAGCAGTTACAATTAATTAATATTAACTAAAATGTTGATTTACTAATTAATTATTCTGATTATATAATAGAAAAGTGAATTATTTCAAATAATAATTAACTATCTTATTTATTAATTAATTACCAATAATTATATAATTCAAACAAATTCATACCAAATCTAGATTAGTACAGCCTTGTCGTGTCAGGTAAGTATTAAAAACTGAACAAATACGTATATGATACTACATGGACAAAAAAAAAATACCTCAGATCCATCGTGTCCTTGTTTACCGTGTCGTGCAGTATTTGTGGTAATGTAAAATAAGTTAACAATCTAAGCAAAACTTAATATAAATAAATTTTATTATACTAACCGGCAAATACTAATTAAGAATAAAAAAATTTAACTTAAAATATTAACTAATATTAATTAATTTTTTTATTTGTTATTAACTAGTTTAATTGATTGATAATTGATTAGGGGAAAAAACTTTTGATAAGAACAAAAGGAAAGGAAAAAGAAGAAAAGAAGAAAACCATCATCCCCTCCCACTTCTGAATCGGGAGAGAGAGGATGTGGGAAGCATTTTAATTCCCAGACATTTTCGTACATGGTAAAGAAGTTTTAGAAAATTGTAAAAAAAAGGAAAAAGTTTGAAATATTTTTGAATGGGAGGAAAGACACGCCAAGTAACTTGGCGAGAATAATGAGACCGCCAAATCACTTGGCGTGGCCACATGAGAAAATGACATGCTGGCGGGGGAGAGGTAGGCATGCCAACTGAGTTGGCGCGGCCTAGGGGAGACTGCCAACTCAGTTGGCAGTGGAAATTACAGTCCATTACTCGTACGTGATTTCTTGATTGGTTTGTTGTTTTCGTTTTGGTTTAATCTTTTAGTTTAATTTTTTAGTTTGATTTAATCTATTAGTTAATTTGTTATTATCTATACTAATATGGATAATAAAACAAATTATTAGTTATTATAGATTTTGTTACTGGAAATTGCTGAGAAACCCAATTTCGGGATGGGCTTTTATGAAATGTCCACCCGCTAGATGAGTTTTATGAAATGCCCAGAATTAAGTATTTTCACGTTAAATATTCCAAGATTCCCTTTTAGATGCCACCCGCTGGAAACTGCTATTTTTATAATACCGAAACTACCCCTCCGCGCGAATTGGTCATCTATATGTATTTGAATTCAAAATACTCAGATCTGGATTGCGATTTTCGTCGTCTTCTTCTTCACGAAAAATCTGAATTCCATTACTCTCATCTTCAGCAGAGATCGCAAAGATCGTTCGTAGTTCGGTGTGCTTTTCTTCGGTCGAACTCAGATCATCGCTCGTCATCATCATCACCATCATCATCATCTTCATCGACGTCAATTGTGGAGAGAAGATCTTTCTTCTTCTTTTCCATAAGAATTATCATTGCTTTGAAAGAAGAACGAAACTCTTTATTCCTGAAAAATGACCATTCTCCGTGTAAATTAACACGGAGAATGCCATTCTCCGTTTTATTTAAAACGGAGAATGCCATTCTCCGTTTTATTTAAAACGGAGAATGACATTCTCCTGCGTTTTAACACTGAAATGACCATTCTCCGTGCTAAATTACACGGAGAATGACCATTCTCCGTTTTATTTAACACGGAGAATGACTATTCTCCGTGTAAATTAACACGGAGAATGCCATTCTCCGTTTTATTTAAAACGGAGAATGACATTCTCCGTGTTTCTAACATGAAGAATGGCCATTCTCCTGCGTTTTAACACTGAAATGACCATTCTCCGTGCTAAATTACACGGAGAATGACCATTCTCCGTTTTACACGGAGAATGACCATTCTCCGTTTTATTTAACACGGAGAATGACTATTCTCCGTGTAAATTAACACGGAGAATGCCATTCTCCGTTTTATTTAAAACGGAGAATGACATTCTCCGTGTTTCTAACATGAAGAATGGCCATTCTCCTGCGTTTTAACACTGAAATGACCATTCTCCGTGCTAAATTACACGGAGAATGACCATTCTCCGTTTTATTTAACACGGAGAACGTCATTCTCCGTTTTATTTAAAACGGAGAATGCCATTCTCCTGCGTTTTAACACTGAAATAACCATTCTCCGTGCTAAATTACACGGAGAATGCTATTCTCCGTTTTATTTAACACGGAGAATAACATTCTCCGTTTTATTTAACACGGAGAATGGCATTCTCCGTGTTTCTAACACGGAGAATGGTCATTCTCCTGTGTTTTAACACTGGAATGACCATTCTCCGTGATAAACTACACGGAGAATGGCATTCTCCGTGTAAATTAAGACGGAGAATAGTCATTCTCCGTGTAATTTAGCACGGAGAATGGTCATTCTCCGTGTAAATTAAGACGGAGAATGCCATTCTATGCCATTCTCCGTGTTAGTAACACGGAGAATGTCATTCTCCGTGTAAATTAAGACGGAGAATGCCATTCTATGCCATTCTCCGTGTTAGTAACACGGAGAATGTCATTCTCCGTGTAAATTAAGACGGAGAATGACCACCCTCATGCGAAATTAACATTTTTCGTGTTCTAACACGGATAATGACCATTCTTCTGCATTTTATGGTCAGCTGAAACTTTGGAGAGCCATAACTTTTGACTGGGAGGTCGAAACGAGGTCCCGTTTATCGCAAAATGAGCGTATCGTCGAGGAGACTGAAAGTAACAGTTTCACTGTTAGACGGCCTTCCGAAATTTTAGAATCGCAAAAAAATGATGTTTGGACCTCCGTTTTAGCACTTTTGCCGTTTGTCCCGGTCTTTCCGAAATTTTCCGACGAGTTTTTAAAGATTTTTGAGGAGAAAACCTAGATTCGAAAGTGAGCAGCGTATGGAAGAAGATGAAGTATCGAAACGTTTTTTTTAAGAGCAGTTTCGTGGGTGTTTTCAATAAATTAAAAGGAAGGGCAAAATGGTCATTTGGAACCCGCTTTGGATAAGTTTCTCTAATTCTGGGCACGCCATGAAAGTTTTTTTAGCGGTGGGTTTTACATAAAAGTTTTTTAGTTTTTGGGCATTTCATAAATCCTCCCTTTGTTATTATCCATATTGGTTAATCTATCCAAATTATTAGTTACTATGTCCAAATCTTAATTTTATTATTTAAAGTTATCTAACATTTTAAATTAAAACACACAGAGAAAGAAGCATTTTAAGCTTAGCTATAACTAAGCAAAAAAATTTATGTAACGTTTACTTTATTTAAAATTATAATAATTATAATATAAGATTTTAAATTTTTAAGATCAAAATTTAAACTTATCTAGAAGAACTTAAATTTAAAATCAATTTTTTTAAATAGAACGTCTTAACCTAAATTTGTCATTAATTTATTATCGTTAGCTATACAAATATATTTTTCACATATATTAATTTATTATTAATACAAATAAATATATAAAAATTAATATACTCAAATGAATTTGTATATTAATATGTATATTAACTAATATGGATAATAATAAAATCTTTATTAACTCATAATTTGTTTTATTATCCATATTAGCATAGATAATAACAAATTAACTAATAGATTAAATCAAACTAAAAAAAATAAAACTAAAAGATTAAACCAAACCAAAACGAAAACAAACAAACCAATCAAACCAGAACCCATGATAAATCACATACGTAATCCCCACCGCCAACTGAGTTGGCGGTCTCCCCTAGGCCGCGCCAACTCAGTTGGCATGCCCCCCCTCCCCCGCTAGAATGTCATTTTCTCATGTGGCCATGCCAAGTGACTGGACGGTCTCATCATTCTCGCCAAGTCACTTGGCGTGTCTTCCTTCCATTCGAAAATATTCCAAATGTTCTCTTTTTTACAATTTTTCAAAACTTCTTTACTCTGTACTCAATTCTGTCTAATTCCCCACTTTGGGAGGGGATAGGAACTGAAGCCATTGTTAAAACTCGACTTTTCCATTCATTCCCTCCCCTTAACAAACACTAGTAACGTGCATGTAAAAAAAATTGTTGAAAACAAATTAAAATTTGTTATAAATAATGTTACCCCGTGGAATCGAACACATCCATCCAAAGAGAATGCCTTCCACCTTAACTACATGAGTTAGAAGTGTTTGAGTATAATTAGTTATAATTTATTTATTTATAAATTTTTTAATTACGTAAGCATATACATACGGCTTAGACGGCTAGTCATTTTCAAACATCCTTATAAAGAGTAGAGATAGCAATTTAAAGAATTTGGCCAAATTTCTAAGCGAAGTGGAATTCTCTTCCCACTTCACACTTGCCAAACAGCCCCTTCCAAGTTGCTGAGGGATAAAATCATAAAACTGTTTAGTTGTAGTTGACATTTAAAAATGGATGGACTGACCAACGAGAAGACACTATGTTGCAACCGCTTTGAAAGTTCATGACAGTAAGTTGAAAAATTCTGAAAGTTCGTGATAGCAAGTTACAAAATTGTTATAGTTCATGTTATTTAGTTACAAATTGGCTACTTTAGCATATTATCCAATGGACAAAACTATATATGATACTAGTTATCCTCGTTTTCAGCATATTATCCAATGGACACAACTATATATGATACTAGTTATCCCCGTCCGTTCTAACATAGAGTTGAATCAAATATTGAAAAGATCAGCCGAAAGCACTCTTTTTTTCTTTTTTTTTCCTTTCCCATTCTTGAACTGCGTCTTCATTTCTCGAGTATCCTTTTGACATTATGTAAAATGTTAACAGGTCAGCCTTGCAATTGGAGTTGTGATTCTTTGTATCGGGGCGGGGACGTTGGCTCTGTACTATTTGGAGGAGATGGACTGGATGGACTCTTTCTATTTATCTGTAATGTCGGTCACAACAGTTGGCTATGGTGATCGGGCATTCAAGACCTTGCCCGGAAGAGTGTTTGCTTCCTTTTGGTTGTTGGTGTCTACTTTGGCAGTTGCAAGGGCGTTTCTGTTCTTGGCCGAGGCAAGGATTGATAAGAGACATCGCCGGATGGCAAAGTGGGTGCTTCAAAGGGATTTGACTGTCGAGGATTTGTTTGCTGCTAATCTTAACCACAACGGTTTCATCAGGTTAGATCAGACTACTTTCATGTTAGTTTTGTCTTTTTTTAGTGTAGTTGTGAGCTTTTCAAAAATTATTGGGTATCTACCTATCTATTTAGTAAGAACTATGGTTGGCCAGTAGTTTAAGTATGTTTGACTGTATCTCATATAGTTGAGGGTGTCAAAGTTCGTAAGTTTGGTAACAATCTAAAAGAGAGTTTGGTAGGAGTTGAATCCCGCTTGGATATATAATTAATAGGAGAGTAGAGCATATCTATACTACTATATAATGAGAAAAATAGGCTTCACCGTGGAAGTTTTTGTTCCAAAAATGTCTTCGTCTATGTTTATTAATTAAAATTGTCCATTAAATTTAGGGATATTTTAACAAATACCCCCATTCAAAATGTAGAAACTACCATATACCTCCATTTTTTAAAAAAAAAAACTAGCAAATGCCCCCATTCCTTTGTATGTAACCAATAAAATTTTAAGATATACCCCTACTTTTTAATCAAGTTTTGACTGATTTACAAAGAATGGGGCATTTCCTAGTTTTTTAAAATAGTGGAGGAATATGCTAGTTTCTATATTTTGAATAAGGGCATATGCTAAAATATTCCTTAAATTTAATATAGTTAGTTATGTAATTACGTATAGAAAAAAAACTAAGAAGGTTGTTATTTGCTCTTCCCATGTATTATAAATTAGGTGCAAGGCACGTGCATATATATACTAGTCTATATAATAAAAAAAGTGGTAATTTCCGTCAAAAAGATACAAAAGATGCATTTGACGAATCCAATTATTTGGAATTCTCTCTACTTTATTAACTTTCTCTCCCTCCGTGTTGAATTATTCTACCAATTAATTAATAGTTGGTACATCCCTCTCTAGTTAATTAACTCTCTCCCCCTCATTGTTTAATTATTCTGTCAATTAATAAATAGTTAGTCTCCCCACAATTTCGTAGATAAATTCATTCTTAAGTTGATTAATTGATCGATTGTCTATTTTCAACTTTCTAATCTTAAAATTTAAATTATATCGAAACCTTACTAAGATCCTAATTAAATTTTAATATATTTCATTGTACTATATATGTTTATTTTGCTTATTATCATTTATAGATTTAATTAATTTGGAAGTACTTTACTTAAATATTTTGTTTATTGTTATTTATCAGATAAATAAAATATTTGGGAGAGTGCCAAGAGATACGGTTATAGTACCAACGACACGGATCACTAGCTAGTATATATATACGACAATGGTTATGTGCTTAATATGAGATTTTCTTTCAAGTAGTTATATGAACAAAGTATAGTAGCATAACTCATGTATCAACCCCTCTCGTGGTTTTGTGTTTTCAACAAGTGATTTTTTTTATTTATTTAAGGCGTGGGTTTGTGTTCCCAACAAGTGGTTAGTTTTTTATTATTTAACGCTTGTGGTCTTCACATTATTTAATTGAATATGGTTTAGACTCACTTTCAGGGTTTATGACCTTGAGGTTATGCATTGTTGTTTAGTTCATAAATATGTTACAATTTCATGAACATAGAGGAAGAGGAATATCTGATGGACTTCTTAATAGGTCGAGTCATTTTGGCACGCCATAAAAGTGACTAATGGTCTTCTTCCCTTTCATGCATGTATTTGATATTGTGCACTCATGTGAAAACGACACAAGCAATAACCTTAGTGAGTACGAGTAAGTACCAAGGCACAATAAACTGAACAATAGCAATCAAGAACAAATATGAAAACATGCAATATTTAACGTGGTTCGGTCAATCTCAACCTACTCCATGGGGTAAGCAGAGAAATAAGTTTATTGAATATGCAAAAGAGAGAACTTACACGGATTACACGTATAAATCATAGTTTGAAACTCTCTCCTTGTGAGATCTCCAATGAGCTCTTCAATAAGGCGCTGTTGCTACGCCCTCCACTCGTTATCTACTAAACGAGCGTTAGAGCGAATTGAGCGAGCGAGATATATCGAAGTGAGGCGAACGCAGTAAGAAGGGAGTTAAGCCCTACAATTTCATTTCCGCTTCCTTCAACATCTCTCTCTAGATTTAGTAAGGTTCACAGTATCGGTATCGGACTATTCCTACGAGTATTGGTATCGGCAATATCGATAGTATCGTCGGTTTCGAATCGGAGTATCGGATTTTTTGGTATTGGAAAACAAATAATTATTAATAAATTATTTACATTTAAAAACATATATTTTATACATTTAGGCATAATTTTAAGTATTTTCAGTGTTATTTCTTAGTAGTTTTGAAATAAAATGAAATAGTAGTCACCCTTACCGATTGGTTTACATACAATAGATTAATTTTCTTCTTTTACATGCTTTTACAATCTTATTATGCTTTAAACCCTTGTTGATTTGCCTTTTTCGTTTAATTTTCTTTGCCGAATTGACCGGAAAAGAGAGCCCCAATGTCGGTATCGGGTATCGATCGGTATCGGATCGGGACATGTCAAACCGTATCGGTATCGGCCGTATCGAATCAGTATCCGCCGATACTTTAAACCCAGATTTACTTTACGGTCTCCAAAGACTCTCTCTTACTAAGTCTCCTAAAACTTCAATCCTACTAGCCCTAGAGCATGTAGATGCCCTTATAAAGGATCTCTAATCCAGCCCTAGGGCATAGAGATTCCCTTGTAAAGGATCCTCAATCCAATCCTAAGTTGTGAACAATCTTGGTTGTCGAAATAGCATCATGTAATATGAACCGCACACAAAATGAACCAACCTCAACCCAACCAATATACTGCCAGTATACAATGAGAGGTGGTTTTAAACACCTAGAAATTGTTGAAAACTTTGGCATACTTTCTAGTATACTGTCATTATACTGCTAATGTACTACTTTATACTCCTTGACTTTATATAGTCCCGTATCGATGCTTCGGCTCCTCCTGATCTCTACGATCATCGGACGACGTCTGTAGCACTCAACAGTTGAATACGAGACATATAGAACAATCTCCATCTTGGGTTATCGTTCAACTAGCCACCACATGATATATTGTCGAGACTTCGTGCTTTTTTAACTATCGTTCAACTAGCCACCACATGATATATTATCGAGACTTCGTGCTCTTTTAACTTTTTAGCTTCCACGTGGTTTACTTCTCCGCTGACACGATCTTTAGTTAGCATTGTGAAACTAAACCACCAACATTCAAAACTTAGTACGGCCTATGACACGGTCTTTATCCAGAACCACAAAACTGTTCCTGTCACGGTTTGTCCCAGAACTGTGAAACTGCCTCTACACAGTCATCGTCCTAAAACAACGAAACTGGCTTGACACGGTCTTTGTCCTAGAATCGTGAAACTTCTTCTGACACGGTCTTTGTTCAAGAATATCGAAACCGTCTCTAGCACGGTCTTTTCTCCATAGCTGCGAAATTTTTTATGACACAGTCTTTACCCTAGAACTGAACTGCCTCTGATGCGGTCTTTGTCCCAAAACAACAAAACTGCCACGACCTTCCTACTGAGTCCGAGAACCTTTCTCCAACCGGAGTACTCGAATAGAAGTCAAGGCGAGCTTGAAGTTCTCCATCTCGAACTTGATGCTATTAACCTTGTTACTCATTATCCCAACATTTCAAAGAGAGAATTCTTTCCGAACCTTAAGGAACCAACAATTTCAAAAAATTTGATATAGAAAGATCGGGAACGGATCAATATCGTTACTTACAGTTGGCATAGATCCAAGAATTTGAAATCCCAACGATTTTCTTAGCTATGATACCAATTGTTTTGCGCACACACAAAAACAACACAAACTATAACCTTAGCGACGACGTGTACAAGACACAAAAATCCGAACAATAGCAACCAATAACAAACAAGCAATATTTAATGTGGTTCGGTCAAGCTCGACCTACTCTATAGGACAAGGGACAAAATAACTTTATTGAAGCAACAAGAGATAAAACGTTACAAGAATTATATATACACAAACCGTAATGCGAAATCCTCTCTTTTCTAGATCTCCAACGTGCTATTCTTCAAACTTTATCTCTAGATTCCCTTAATGACCTCCAAGAACTCTCTTGCAAAGCCTTCTTAAACTTTAATCCTACCAGCCTGTCTTAGAAAAGCTCTTATGAAGGATCGTCAATCCAGTGTAAGTAAGGAGCAATCTTGATCGTCGAAATAGCATCCTTTAATCTGACCGCACACAAAATGAACCATTCCCGACCCAATTAGTATATTGGCAATATACTGCCACTATAAATGTGAGTAGGGTTTTTAGACCCCGAGAATTTGCTGGAAACTTTGGTGCGGTTACCAATATACTGGCAGTATACTTTTTTGGTATTCTTGGTTGTAGACAGCCATTGTTTTCGTAAATATTGTTGAACATTCGCATAATTTCATACATTAGATGAAGTAAAAAAATTAATCCATTTTGTTTTCGTTTTAGTGACGTTATTTATGCAATGAAGTTTATACTTATAGTTTACTGACTTATTCATGCCATTGGCATAAAATCAATGTCTCTCTAAAGTCTTAAAGATAAAACCAACAGAACTATGTTACCAATGTCACAGATTAAAAATAAAAAAATAGACTTGGTTTTGTTGGACTTTTGAATATATCAACTTGGTAATTTATCATTTTTGTTCACCCAAATGCCCGGATCGTGACAAAATTATAAATTAATTTATTGATAAAGTCTAATTATATAAATTATATGCTGAAGTTATGGTTACAAAAATAAAAATTATTCTTAGGTTAATTTTAATTCCAAAAATACAAAGACAGACCTAATCCTAATAGACATAGTACATAAGTCTCATCCTAGTTAATAGACTTAAAATTCTACTTGCAATCTACAAATAAATGGATCCTAGATGTCCTATGAATCCACAGTCCTCTACACTTGCGACTTACCCTCCAGTTGAACGTGTACAAATTCCGATATAAAGAAAAGAAACAAAAAAAAAAAATACGAAGAGACATAAATAACACAACATGACTCGAACTTGTCGAAAGACACTTTTGTGTTGTTGACCACTATGATATGAAGATGATAATGCTGAAATTATGTTGTGCCAATGATGATAATATCCTTGTCCTGCTGCTGATGCACTTGTAGCAACCTGCCTGTGATTGTTGTGTATCATGTTATTGATCTGCCTCTGATTGCTTCCTCTGTATCTCACCCTCAAGTTTACTATGACAGTCATCATGCTCAACTTGCATCATGTTATTGATGTACCACCTCTGATTGCTTCCTCTGTATCTCACCCTCAAAGTTTAGTATGACAGTCATCATGCTCAACTTGTAGTGAACTAATTCCCAAATGAACCCGTAAATGAAGCTTCAAGATGAAGCATGTTAACATATCATATGTTGAATTATGTAACGGCGCCATTTTGTTGTTAGTTTCAGTTTTACTCTACACAAATTCTCCGAAAAAGCATTATGTTTAGTAGGAACCTTTAAGATTTTGAGTTATTTGGTCATACTCGTCGTCTTATATTGCATGCTAAGCAAACTGGTTTGCATCTAAATATTTTCTTATGACAATTCTTTTATGATTTTTGTTGCTCAATATTTAACAAATTGTTTTTCTTCTTCAGCAAATCTGAATTCGTGATCTACAAGTTGAAGGAGATGGGGAAAATAGGAGAAAAAGACATACTGCAGATTTGCAACCAATTCAACAAGATGGACCCCAACAACATTGGCAAGATAACCCTCCATGATTTATTAAACAGCAGCACCAGGTGACCCCATGACAAAGAATCTGTGTCCCTACGGCTACAGCAGAACAAATATGCACAATTTTACAATTCCCATTTGTATAAAAATGTAATCATATCAATTGACAATTGTAATTTGTAAAAAAGAACATTGAAGGACGTGAAAGGTTTTTTTTTGTTTGTTATACTGGCGATTGGTATAAAATCGATCGTATTCTATTAATGATAACTAACGAAACAAATATCCAAGTATAAGATTCTTCAAATGCAAGAAAATCAGAATACGAGAAAAACTAAACGGATATGCCAGCTAGTCACAACCCTTGTTAGCAATTCGAGATGGCAAAAATACGAATATAAATCAGCTCAGTGCAAATAAAATACATTTAAAAAATCGGTCAAATATTCGAAAAAAAAAAAATATTGAGGTTAGAAGTTTTACATTCTTAAATATGCTGTCAAATTTGGTTAATTAAGCAGGTTTCTATCAAGTTTTTTTGCCAATTTTTTAATAATTTATACGGAACACGTTTAGAACTTAGCTTGCTTAAAATTTACGCAACAACTAGAATCCATAGGACTACTAGAATCCATAGGGACGGACGACTTCTTCTTTTGGTAACTATTAAACTCTTGTAGTTCCATTTTTCTTTTCTTTTTTCTGGATGTTGTATTCTTTCTTGTGGTTATTATAGCTGAATTGAGCTTCTAGTCCAAAAAATATATAAACATATAGTCCTTAATCCTACAACTCCTCCGAAGCTTTATTGCAGTGGAAATTATTTTAACATGGTATTTGAACACACAAGACCTCGTTTGGTTTGGATTGGTTCACCGAAAGGAAAGAAAATATATTCTGTTCTTTCTTTTCTTTAAAAAATTATAATTTCAATCATTTTTTTCCGATTTTTGGAAATACCCAAAAAAATAAAATTGAAAGAGAAAGTGAATAATTAATTGGGGATGAGAAAGTGAATCTATGGGTGAGTGGAATCATTTTTTTCTCTTTTTTTTCCATTGGAAATTAATTTTCCTTTCGCTCATTTTTTTTGGCATCCAAACATAAAAAATGAATAACTTTTTTTTTTTTTCAAGACAGATGTTCTGCGAACCAGGTGTGAATTTTCTTTCTTGTGCATCTTAAGCAAATTAAAAAGTATTCAGCTCTCAGGCACAGAATAAAGAAGGGAGGGATATGTTGGAATAGTATAAATATGTAATGTGTGAAAAAATGTCTGACAATGTAGCAGTGGCGGGTCAAAAAAAAAAATGTCGGACAATGTAGCAGCGTTGGTGGAAAACATATATAATGTGTAAAGGACGGATTGAATTTCCTAATATCAATATTTCATAATATTTTGTAATGCCAAGCAAACATTTAGAGGCGTGATTGTCCACATAAATCTAAGTAGTTTTGTAGTAAAGAAAAAAAGAGAGAAAAAAAATTAAAGAGAGATTTAATGAAAGAACATGACTACAAAATATGCCCAAACAAACTCCTCGGTCCCAACTACAAAAGAAATCGAAAATGTACATGTTGGTAAAGGCCACGTATCCCAATATCGCACTCCTCTCCACTTGTCATATCTATGGAAAACCTCAACAAATTTACTATTTGTTACTTTTGACCACTCGACCCCTCTCCCTTTTTGGTCTATGTTTCTTTCAATGGGTTTTTGAATAAGAAGAAAGATGCGGTAGCATTCGTTCATATTCTTATTAAAGAAGAAGAAATTATAAAATTAACTAGTGTTCTGGGAGAATAAGAGCATCTCCAACTCTATTGTCTTGTTTTGTGTTGTGAATCCTATGTGGCATGAGCACAAAACAATATTTTTCCTATGTGGCAAGATGACATTCGCACAAGACAATGAGATAAAAATGTGTTCTTCATACAAAAGTTTGAGAAGACAATAAAATTATTTTTTTTTCAACTTCCAAGACAACTTTTTCACTTCTTCTTTTATATATATATATATATTTTTATTCATAATTGATGATGTGGACATAAAGTCATTGTGAAGTACATTGTCTAGATCTAGACAACCAACTTCACATTCTCGTTACCATGTCATTGCCATGTCAACTTAACAATTTATTTCACATTTGCATTGGAGAAGTGCTTTTGAAAAAAATGCTTGTCATTCCTACGTGGTAACCATTTTTTTCAAACTCACAATAGGATTGGAGATGCTCTAAATCCTGTAAAGCTTCCTTCGGACAGATTGAGCGCCAAGAATTAGGTTTAAAAGATATATTTGTCTTCGTCTTGTCGTCTCTCCTTCTTGGGTCGCATCCTCTATCGATCCCATTAACATTACTTAATGTTAGATAAAATTTAGCTGCAAGTTATGAAGTTGTGTTATGCTTTATATTGAAGCACCTATTATTATTTTTCATTCCAAATCTTCCAACAAATGTCCTCAGCAACTTTAGTAAAGAATACATTCAAGTATCCAGCACCGTATGGGCGATGATGAGAAGCCTTGTGCTGAGTCTGTGGTCGGGGGCATCCACAATTCCACACATCAGAGGTCTGATGAACGCGACAATACTCTGACCTACGGGAATAGCGTCCACCGGATCCGTGGGCGTCACCTCTTTTCGTGCGAGCGATCGGACGTGTGCGTACAACCCGTGGACGCTCCTTACCGTTCGCGCGGCCGGGTGAGTGTCGTCTTGCCTAGTGCGAGCGATCGAGCGGGTGCGACCGGTCCGTGGGCATTCTTTACTGCTCGAGGGGTGAGAGGATGCCTGTGTCGACGAGAATACGAAGATGAAATGCCTCAAGAAAAAAAAAAGTTAAAAAAGAGAGTATCCAGCTCCTTATAATATTACTTTAAATAACTGTTTAAGCATCTTGAATATTTTACTTAATATTGTTTAGGAGATATTTTAGCTCACTTGCTCTTGCCTGGATACTTGGATAGCCACCTAAACATAGTCAAGTTAACTTTATCTTTAGTTAAAAAGGGCCTAATACAGAAGAGAATAAATTAAGTGTTGTTTCTACCCAAATTATTAGTGTAATTACTTCATTTTGGATCCTACAAGAAAAGAAGTTCTCCCAACTTGGGTTTCAATTGTACTTAAAGTAGCCGTGAGAGTAGATCAGCTGTCACCAAAATGGATGTCATAATTCTGTTTCCCTCTCCCATGCATACAAGTTTTCATATTCATATAGCCTAGTGTTTAAAGGGGATGCATGCGGTCCGAGTGATCAGGAGTTCGAATTCCAGTGGGAGCGATTCCAGAAACAAGTATTCTAGAACTAGTCGGTTAGTTTTGTATTATGGAACTATCCTATGTTTTATGTGTTAGATTAAAATTTAGTGGTTGAAATTAAAACTTTATTTTCTGTAATGTAGTGAGTATGACTTGATTCAATAATACTGCTACTTTACTTCAAAAAAATTAAAAATTAAAAAATGTAAATTCTATCAACTTTTTAAGTTATCCAATCTCAACTAGGATACTCATTTTGCCGGGGACAACAAATTCGCTCCCTGTCTGATCTGTTGTAAATGTTGCTGCAACAACGTTTATTATAATACATTATTTGTTTTGTTGTAGATGGTGTCACCTTGTACAACAAAAGCTACAATATTTATCATAGCTTATGCATCATTTGTTACCGCCAAAATAATTACAAGATCAATAACAATAGTTTTTTTTTGCAAGAAATTTATATTTATGGGCAACCAAGTAGCCCCTTTGCAAGGATACACACACATAGAAAAAAAAATATTTACAAGCACAATAAAAATACAAAATCATAAAATAATAAATATTTGAGGAAGGATTAACATCCCCAATTTTTGCATCCTCAAACATTTTCATGTTATATATATATATATATATATATATATATATATATATATATATATATATATATATATATATATAACAACAAGCTTTATTAAGAAGGGGAAAGATGACGCCAGGAGATAGCCCGAGCACCTACAAAACCTCCTACAACGGGAGAATGCTAGGAAGGGAAAGACAAGGAGACGCCCAAAAAGCTGGGGCCGGAAGAGAGCCGACCGATCCAAACCAGTCGCCAACCCTGGACAATCCCAGGGTGCTCCAAAAAGGATATAAGAGGTTGGGTGAAGCCCCTAGACTATCGCCCAGGTAGGAGGCTGGGGGTACACCATCCCCACCCTCCGAGGCCTAGACTACGGGGGTTTCTAACGGTTGGTCGGAGGAATCTTGCGCCGACCATTGTTGGAGCGTAAGTATCGAGGCGCCGGTGGCACCGAAGCCTGCTTGCGTTTGGAAGACCGTGTGCCTAGCGCCTCGTCGATAGCCTGTTCAACCTCGAACATTATGGCTGATATCGAAGATATGTAGTCCGGTTGCTCAACGAGGGATCTAATGACGGCATATTTCTTAACCGCCTCCTCCGGGGAACTGACCGCAGCAATCCGATTGAAATATTCTCGAAGGTAAGGCGGAGAATCCATAATCTCAGCAAGAACAGTCGAGATTTGGGTCGGATCTGGTGCTCTAATTGGAGGGCAGCCGGAAGCGTCCACTTCGACTGTGTCCTCCTTGTCAAACTCTATACAACTCTTGCATCGGCTACGGCTGGGTCGTGAGTGGCATCCGCTGGGTGGTATTTTGTTTGGTCTTCGGGCTGGTCCTCAGTGAGGGTGGCAAATTTATTGGCGAGGTTTAGGGAAGGGGTATTGTTGCGTGTATTGGAGCTTTTCTTTTGGACAGAGGGGTGAGGGTGATCCTTCGGTAGCCGCAGGCGGGGAGGTGACTTCCGTGATGTCGTCAGAGGGAGGGGGCTTCATCGTGGTTTCTGAGGGTTCTGCGGATCTGGATAGAACCTGAGTCTTCTCCAAGGAGTTGGGGGCTGGATCGTTGGGGGTTCCAGCGCTCGCTTCAAACCGGGTGTGGGTGTTGGGGGGGTAAGATAGGGGATTGTTAGCTATCTTTGTACTGGCTCATAGAGTCATATTTATGTACCCCTTTCTTGGTGTAATACAACACACAACACATACCACATCATTGCTACTGACCAATCGCTATGTAAATGCTGGACTCTTGGAGGTACTGACAGGTATCACATAGGAACACTTAGCACTTAGGATAGCACATCCGTGCTCACATAGATTGTACCTTAGTACACACATAGGGTTATCCAGCATACGCATAGGAGTCAGATCAGGAATGAGGACCAAGACAAGAGGAAATAGAACAAGAAGGCACTATGCACTTAGGGTATGAAGTGCTCGCAAGTCATGAAGATTCTTGAAGCCAAGACAAAGATCTACAACTTTCATGTTGAAAGTTGGGAGAAATTCTGGCCACAATTTAGACAAATAGGACATAAAACAGCCAAAATAGACACTATACGGCACTATGCGACACTCCCATATGCGACTCGGACACTATACAGCACTATGCGGCACACCCATATGCGGCTCAGACACTATACGGCACTATACAGCACTCTCATATGCGGCTCGGACACTAAGCGGTACTAATGTAGCACTCCCATATGCGGCTCGGATACTATGCGGCACTATGCAGCACTCCCATATGCGGCTCGGCTCTATGCGGCACTATGCGGCACTATGCAGCACTTCTATATGCGGCTCGAACACTATACGACACTATACGGCACACCCATATGCGGTTCAGACACTATGCGGCACTATGCAGCACTCTCATATACGGCTCGACACTATACGACACCATGCAGCACTCTCATATGTGGCTCGGACACTATGCGATATTATGCGGCACACCCATATGCGGCTCAGACACTATGCGACACTCCCATATGCGGCTCGGACACTATGCGAAACTATGCAGCACTACCATATGTAAGGGTGAGCATCGGTTCGGTTCGGTCCAAACCGAACCGCATTTATAAGAACCGAACAAGAACCGATCCGAGCTACTGAAGAACCGAACCGAACCGAGCTACTGAAGAACCGAAATGAACCGAACCGAAATAAATCGGGTCGGTTATTTCGGTTTATGGGCCTAATCTTGATGGGCCGGGCTATTTCCTTTTTACAACAAACAAAATAACGTAATGGGCTTGAATATTATTAAAAAAAATCCAGACCAATCTAGTTCCAGTCTTCCAGACCAGTAAAAAACTTTAGCCATCAGGCCATCAAATTTATACAAACAAACAAACAATTTACAAACAATAAAAAACATAATGGGCCTGAATTTTATTTTAAAAAAATCCAAAACAATCAACATATACAAACAATGAAAAACTTTAGCCATCATGCCATCAAATTTATCGAACAAACAAACAATTTACAACAATTGATTACTTCCAGAGTTGCAGAGAAAACAATAATATAGTTCCAGTCTTCCAGCAATCTGATCAAACATACAAACAATATACAAACTTGCAATTTACAAAAAAAATTGATTACTTCCAGTCGTCCAGACCCATATGATCCTGCTATCAAATATAGTTCCAGACCCATCTGATCATGCTATATCAAATATAGTTCCAGACCCATCAAATATTCTTGCAAATTACAAACTTGGAAATTACAAACTACAAAGTCACAATTTACAAACAAATAAAGACCAAAAGAATTTAGCCATCAATTCCAACATTCCAGTCATTCTACTGTTCAATAGCCCTGCACCAAAGATAAAATAAGAAAGAGAAACGGTAAATATGGCTCTGATTGGCTTAATTATACTTTCTCAAGCCATCATCATCATTGCCAATTTCTTATTTAATATGTTAGTAAAATCTTCAAGAGGAAATAGTAAACTAACAGCATATGTAAGTTACCAATGGCTGCAACGAGTGCCTCGCCATTCGCCAACGGCTACAACGAGTACCAGGCCAATGGCTGCAACAAGTGCCACGCCAATGTAATCCAGCAACTATATTGTATACTATCCTACAAAATATCCAGCAAGTAGAAATATCAAATATGAGCAAAAGATTGCAGAAATATGAGCAAGATAGCAACAAATACAGATAACCAAAGTTAGACTTTGAACCAAATACTATTGTCCAGTATTATGCTGGCAGCATATAACCTTACATAATGTAAATTTCAGTTGTATCCACTGAACAAAGAGTATCTTGCTGGCAGCATATGTAACAAATAGTAATCAATTTCAGTCACATAGTGAAAAAAAGAGTGTCTTGCTTGCAGCATATGTAACTTAACGTAATGTAAGTCACTTAATTGTCCAATTAATTGCTTACTTAAATGCATGTATTCTTTGAACACGAGCTGGATACTATACATTGAACACAACTATCTATCCAGAATGTTTGAGAACAAGCATCTATCTACAACATGTAACCAAATATGGATTCAGAATACTAATGTCGAGTACCAGAATAAGCATCTATCCACAACATGATCAGCAAATACTAATGTTCCAGAACAAACATCTATAGCAACCCTGCATTTTTGGGAGCTTACATGGACATTTTTTTGTAGCACCGTGCATATTCTATAATGCAAAAATACATATTCATGAATTCACGACATAAAGGGGTCAGGAAGAACAAGGGATACTTACAGTGGGAGAGAACTGTAACAACAAGATTCGAAATATCGAGACAACAAGGGGCCAAATCTAGGTTAGATCTCGAGAAATGATGCTCCTTCCATAGTTCCATGATTCATGCAAGAAAATAACAAATTAATTAGAAAAAATGAAATAAAATAAAGAAATATTTGCAGATAAATTAAAATCGAGAGAATATAGTAATTTCTTACAAGATCTAGGTTAGATCTCGACTGATGTATGTTAGATCTCGACAAATCTAGGTTAGATCGAGAGAGACTTAGGGTTGTTCTCCACAGACTCGAGATGCAGAATTGAGAGAGCCAGAGTCCGCAATAGCAGAACTGGAAACTCGAGAGAGACAGGCCCATATGATGTCCACGAACCAAGAGAGATCTCAAGGTTGTTCTCCACAGACTACAGAGTCTCTCTCCAGACCAAAGCAATTTTGTAAACCCTAATTTCTTAAATCCGGAAAGATGAAAGGGAGGAGAACACTGAAGAGATGGAGAGGCAGGGTTTCCATTAGGAAGAGGAAGGGGAGAAGTAGAATGAGTCACGAGAGGGAGATTGGAGAAGGGGAGAGGCAGCGGCTGAAAAATGAGTGAGAGAGAATTTTAGGTTATACAACTGATATAGAGGAAGGCTATATTGGTAATTTTGTTTTTAGTGCTGAAACCCTATTCGGTTTTCGGTTCGGTCGGGTGACCGAATCCAAAACCCGTTAACCGAACTGAAACCCGAAAACTTACAATTCTTCAACCGAATTTCGAACCGTATATAAATAAAACGAACCGAACAGTAACTTCGGTTCGGTTCGGTTCGGTTTACGGTTATAAACTGTTTATTGCTCACCCCTACCCATATGCGGCTCGGCACTATGCAGCACTATGCAACACTCCCATATGCGGCTCGGCACTATACGGCACTATGCAGCACTCCCATATGCGGCTCAACACTATACAACACTATTCATCGTCCCTGCCAAAACCAGGGCAGATGACATAAAAATTGTCCAAATATTGTTTTGGCCATAACTTCCTCAAAACAAGTCAAAATCTAACTTTTCAAAGGTCAAAATTGTGTAGAATCAAATTTTCTACAACCTAGGACCATTAGTTTTCAAAAATAACCAAGTTTGATAGATCAAATCCATGTAAATACATAAAATCCTAGTTTTAGAAACTTAGATCTACACAAAACTAGCCATTAGAATAAAAAACTCCAAGAACTAAACTTGTAGAGAATGAAGAGAAAAACAATATAGACAAATAATATCAAAAGAAAAATCAAGAATGAAAAATGCACAAATCTCCACTTTTAAGCAAGTTGTACTTGCCTAAGGATGGTGGTTGAGGGAAATAAATGGAAGAGTGAATGAGGAGAGAGAGTGAGGAAGAGAATATAAATTGGGGTTGGGTTGGCTTAAGAAAACCCTAATCTCTAAACATGCTCTAACCCTTCCACTAATGACATAAATAAAAGCTACATGCAACCATTAAATAATAATAAATAGAATTATGCACATGCTAAATACGGGATACGATGTGCAGAATTCATGAAAGAATATGTATATCGGGATCGGGGAGTGACATCTCTATCCTCAGAAAAATTCCGTCCTCAAAATTTTAGCCAAGACAATGATAGAGGAATCCAGGCAAGCAAGGTGCAATTACAATCTACGCAATCAACCTATCATTAGCAGTCATTGATCATATATTTCAAAATAGTGTAAAATAAGCATGCAAACAGATTACCAAGGCATGAGGAGAAACATACCTTCTGAGTCGAACAAGTGCGGATACCGAGATCTAATCTCGTCTTCGCGCTCCCAGGTTGACTCTTCCGGAGAGTGATGGCCCCAAGCGACACGGACAAGGCTAATAGTCCGGTTCTTGAGCACCTTCTCTCGCCGGTCCAAAATAGACACGGGTTGTTCCTCGTAAGTTAGGTCGGTACCAACGACTAACTCTGAATGGTCGAGGACATAACTCGGATCCGGGACATACCCGTGCAACTGAGATACATGAAACACATCATGTATGCCAGATAGTGAGGGATGAAGGGAAAGCCGATAAGCAACATCGCCTACCCGAGCGAGAATCTCAAAAGGACCAACGAATCTTGGACTAAGCTTTCCTCGGTTCCAAATCTAATGACACCCCAAGTAGGCAAAATCCGCAGAAAAACTTGGTCACCAACACCAAACTCTAGAGGCCTACGATGTTGATCCGCCCAGTGTCTGTGTCTATCATGCGCGACTCGAAGCCGCTCTCTGATCAACTTGACTGTCTCCACTGTCTGCGTGATCATCTCTGGTCCCAACAACTTTCGTTCTCCCACATCGTCCCATGCCAGAGGGGACCTGCACTTCCTTCCATATAATGCTTCAAAAGGCGTCATCTGTATACTTGCCTGATAACTATTACTGTAAGAGAACTCTACTAAATGAAGGTGATCTTCCCAAGTTCTGCCGAAGTCCAAAGTACAAGCCCGTAACATATCTTCCAAGGTCTGAATGGTTCTCTCTGACTGTCCGTCCGTCTGTGGATGGTAGGCTGTACTGAACCTCAACTTGGTACCCAAACTTTGATACAAACTCCGCCAAAAGTGAGAGGTGAACCGCGTGTCTCGATCTGATACTATGCTGACTGGAACACCATGCCGCCTCACGATATACTTCATATATATTTCTGTAAGCTGCTCAGTAGACTGCCCTACTCTGAAAGGAAAAAAATGTGCAACCTTCGTGAGCCGATCCACGATTACCCAAACTGTGTTTCGACCGGTCGGAGATCTAGGTAAATCGGTCACAAAGTCCATCGTGATGTGCTCCTACTTCCACTCCGGAATAGGAAGCGGCTGTAACAATCCTGCTGGTCTCTGCTGCTCTGCCTTCACTTGCTGATATACCAAACATCTGGATACAAATCTCGCTATCTTCCTTTTCATGCCATTCCACCAAAAGTGTTGCTTTATATCTTGGTACATCTTTGTGCTTCCGGGATGAATGGAATAAGGAGAACTATGAGCCTCTGACATAACTTCTTGTCGAAGGTCTCCACCTGGTACACAAAGACGGTTTTCGAACCTAAGTGTACCATCCTCATGGATTACTAACTCCTTCCTGAGACCTGACTCACACTCTGATCGAAGCTTCTGGATCCGCGGATCCTCTGTCTGGACTGCTCTGATCCTCTCTACTAAAGTAGACTGAATCTGCAAACTGGCCATAACTCCTGTATCTTGTGGCAAGATCACTTTAATTCCCATTTCCTGAAGGTCTTCCAAAATATGCCTCTGCGAGGTTAAAACGAATGCACCACCTCTCATGCTCAAGGCATCTGCTACCACATTCGCCTTGCCTTGATGATACTGAAGATTTACATTAAAGTCCTTCAGTAATTCCAACCATCTTCTCTGTCTCATGTTCAGGTCCCTCTGGATAAATACATACTTTAAGCTCTTATGATCAGTGTAAATCTCCACTCGATCCCCATATAAATAGTGCCTCCATAACTTAAGCGAGAACACTACTGCTGCTAATTCTAGGTCGTGGGTCGGATAGTTCTTCTCATGGTCCCGAAGCTGTCGAGATGCATATGCTATTACCTTACCATGCTGCATCAATACACACCCAAGTCCCTTCCCGGATGCGTCACAATACACTGTAAACCCTCTCGATCCTACTGGAAGTGTCAAGATCGAGGCTGAGATTAATCTCTTTTTCAACTCTTCAAATGATGTCTGACATTCTGCTGACCAAACAAACTCTACATCATTATGCGTCAAACGCGTCAAGGGTGTCGAAATCCTGGCAAAATCTGCCACGAACCTCTGGTAATAACCTGCCAATCCCAAGAAACTACGCACTTCTGCTACCGTCTTCGGAACTGGCCAATTCTCTACTGCCTCAACCTTCTTCGGATCTACTGACACTCCTGCTCCAGAAATAATGTGTCCCAGGAACGAAATACGATCCAACCAAAACTCACATTTACTAAACTTTGCATAAAGTTGATGCTCCCTCAAGGTCTGCAAAACTGTCCAAAGATGTTTCTCATGTTCTTCTTCACTACTGGAATAAACGAGGATGTCATCTATAAACACTACTACAAACTTATCCAAATAGGGTAGAAAGATGCGGTTCATCAAGTCCATGAACACGGCGGGAGCATTAGTCAGTCCAAATGGCATCACCAGAAACTCATAATGCCCATACCGCGATCTAAATGCTGTCTTAGGTATGTCCTGCTCCCGGACCCTCATTTGATAATATCCAGATCGAAGATCAATCTTAGAGAAGACGCAGGCCTTACTCAATTGATCAAACAAGTCATCAATCCTTGGTAACAGATACTTGTTCTTCACTGTTACTGCATTCAACTACCGGTAATCAATACACATTCGCGTCGATCCATCCTTCTTGGGTACTAAAATTACCGGTGCTGCCCAGGGCGATTTGCTGTCTCGGATAAACTGCTTCGCCTTCAGTTCTTTTTTATGCTGGTACAACTTGTCCAACTCTGACTGCGACATCCTGTAAACTCTGCCGACTTTAAGCTCCGTTCCAGGATTCAACTCAATACAAAACTCCACATCTCTCATCGATGGTAAACCTAGAAGCTCATCTGAAAATACATCAAGAAACTCTCTGACCACTCTTAGTATCTGCTCCTGTTCTGCCAATGGTTCTGTAACGATGCCCTTGGGTCGATACTCCAATGATCGAACAAAGACGAACTCCTCAACACCAGGTACATTAAATACTACCCTACCTCCCCAACAATCTATCGTCGCATGACTGTCTCTCAACCAGTCCATGCCTAGGACAACATCAAAGTTGCCCATAGGGAACTCAATCAAAGATGCGGGCAATAATCGCCCACTCACTACGTTCGGACATGCTAGGCACACTCTGCTAACTCCTACGAGCCCATTACCAGTGAGTACATTCATCCTCTCTGGCAATGCCTCGAACTCCAATCCATTACGTGTCATAAATCGTACAAATATAAAAGAGTGGGTAGCCCCCGAATCAAAAAATGCTACTGTAGGAAAAGAGGTAACAGAAATATTACCTGCAACCATGTCGCCTGAAGCTAGTGCATCCTCCAGTGATAAGGTGAAGGCCTGGCCCTGGCCTTGCTGAGCTCCCTCCTGCTGCCTTCCTCGACCATGCTGTCGCTGCGGCCTCTGCGGGCCTTCCTGGTTCTGCGTCTGGCAAAACATCTGAGCCTGCGTCGGCAGACGCTGGGCTAGCGGCCTTACGGCAAATGTCGGTCCTCTGTTCGGTGCTGTCCCTGGAGCTAGCAACGCCGGAAACTGCTGAACTGGCCCTCCTGGCCTCTGCATCATAGGATAATTGGCAATCATGTGGTCCGGACTGCCACACCTCATGCACAATTCGTTAGCTGAACGACACACATCCCTAGTGTGCCCTCCCTTACCGCAGTAAGTACATCCAATGGGCACCCCCTGGCACTGCTGCTGGTTCCTCTGCTGCTGATGCCGGACTGGTGCTGTTATCTCTGACACCGCCGTCCTCCGCGGTGCTCCTGACTCATTAATACAGATGCCGGGTGCTGGTGCCGATGTTCGCTGCACTGCTCCTCCACCCCTACTCTGGGGATGGGACCTCTTCTGGCACCCATGTCTTGTCACCAACCTTTGTTGGGTGAGTTCATGCCTCCGAACAGCCGTTAAAACGACGTCAAAAGTCTGATAGTCGTGCCCTTCTACTAGCTGTAGAATCTCCAAATGAAGTCCTTGCTGGAATCTCATCGCCTTCTCTGGCTCTGTGTAAGCCCCCTGAATTTCAGGGTTTATTTTAAATTTTCTGAATGAATTATTTTTGATAAATATTTTATTATTTAATTGTTTGTGATCATTAATGTTCCTTTCCGTGACTTTGACTTCTGGAGCGTCAGGAATGTCAATCTCTGTAAACTTTCTTTATGAGTTTTGAAGTAGACAAGATTGTCTTTGTTTTGATATATCGTGTCCCATCTGAACTCGTTCCCTTGTGCTCTTTTTGTATCGTGCAACTTCGGGTCAACTTAGACCAATTAATCGTTGAATAATTATTCTCACTTTTATCTTTGATCATCGTTTGCACGTTATCGTGACTTTTAATTTAGGAGCACCAGACCAGTCATTTTCTCAGAACCAACTTCTCATGAATGATCTACTCGAGACGCTCTTTGCCCATGACCTTCGTGTCCCACTCAGACACTCCATTTTGTGCTTCATTTCCTTCGCACAACTTTCACGTCAATTTAGGCCGATTAATTATCTACCGTAAAATCTGATTTAATTTCCAATTTAATTCCGGGACCCGACATCGAGCCAACCTAGTCGACCCAAAGTGTGGACATGGCCCACATGAAGCCTACTACCCACATAAAATTTGTGTCCCATTTATTTGAGCTTCCGCATGTTACTTATTTACCCGTGATCATAAATACCTATTTTAATTCAATTACTGCCCCCTGTCCGATTTGACCCGACCCGGCTCGATCGAACCCGAACCCAAGCTCCATGTCGTCCTCTCATGACTGCCCAAATACTCCACACAATATTTCTCTTTTTTCTACATCTACCGTAAAATCTGATTTAATTTCCAATTTAATTTTGGGACCCGATATCGAGCCAACCTAGTCGACCCAAAGTGTGGACATGGCCCACATGAAGCCTACTACCCACATAAAATTTGTGTCCCATTTATTTGAGCTTCCGTATGTTACTTATTTACCCGTGATCATAAATACCCATTTTAATTCAATTACTGCCCCTGTCCGATTTTGACCCGACCCGGCTCGATCGAACCCGAACCCAAGCTCCATGTTGTCCTCTCATGACTGTCCAAATACTCCACACAATATTTCTCTTTTTTCTATTTTGAAAATATCACTTCCTCTCTCTACTTTACAAATATCTCATATATATATATATATATATATATATATATATATATATATATATATATATATATATGTAAATATCTCACATTCTCTCACTTTACACCTACAAACACACACACCTCACCATCTCTCCACCAGCACACCCCCCTACATAGCCGACCTCTTTCTCTCTTTATTTCCTATAATATCCCACTCTCTCTCTCTATTCCTACACTCTCTCTCTTATTATATGTACACACACCTACACACAACTCTCTCTCACTCTTTCTATATTACACTCACACACACAAAATTTCTTTCTCTCCTCCCTACACTCGGTCAAACCCCCCCTCTATGGCAGCAAGTGTCACCACCACCCTCACCATCATCCTTCCTCTCCTTCTCCTACTCTCCACCACACCACCACCATCAACTACACCATCACCATCATACTCACCACCACCATTAACCACCAACATCACCCGAACCGCCACCACCACCGCACAGCCACCCCTCCCGCCGTGCCCGGCGCTGCGCCACCGTCGCCCTGGCCGGTCGGCGCAGCAGCAGCAACTGCTCAGGTGCGCGGCATACAGCAGCAGCATGCAGCAGCAGCATGCAGCAGTAGCCAAGTGCAGCAGCAGCGCGCACGTGAGTGCGTGTGCAGGCCGCCCTCGTGCGCCGTCGCGCCGCCGCACGGCCGCCGTGGCCGGTCCCCCTAGCATGCGAGCACTCCGGCGAACCCCCATGAGCCGCCGCCTTCCTCCCCGGCGCGACGCATAGGCTATTCGTGCGTTTTGAACGGAATTCCGTCGTGACGCGCGAGTTTTGAACTCGGAAATAGCGCTCCGTTGCAGCAGCTTCGCGCACGTTTTTCGAAAGATCCGACCGTTGGATCGGTGAACTCTTTACTCCGTCGCAATCTCGGTATATCCATCTTCACTCCCCTCAAGTTTTGTCCGTTAATTACGTCGTTTGATACCTCAAAACTGGCCACCAAGTTGACCGTTTAAATTGTACTATTTTTGGACAGTTTTGTGGAGCCGACTTCCTCAGCTCGTAACTCCGCCGTTGCAGCTCCGGTTGGTGCGCTACCAGTTCCTATGTGTAGCTGGTATAACCCTCTTCCTATCCCTTAAGTTCGTTTCATTATAAGCACGTTTGGTTGGTCAAATTTGACGCCAAAGTTGGCCGTCCGAATTCTTTAATTTGTACTTGTTAAATTTCATTTTTGAACTCGGGACTCCGGATTCAATTTCTGACACCACCAGTAGACTCGTGGCATCGTTTTGGCACGTTTTCATATAAAGTTTGCTTGATTTGGAAAACGTGGGCCCTGGCACGCATTTCGGTACAAAGCGGATCCTACATTCCGAGTCAACGGGTCACTTTGAGATCGACTCATCGAAATCTAATTCCGGATATACTGTTGAGTTCGTATCGTCGTTCTGGACTCGTTGACATATAATTTGCTGAGTTTTGAAGACATTTGCTCTGGCACACATTTCGGTACAAACCGGATTCCAAGTGTCCGCGTCAAACGTGTCATTTTGAGATCGGCTCATCGGAATGCCATTTCGGACATGCCGTTGGGTTCGTATCATCATTCTAAATTCGTGGACATATAATTTGCTAGATTTTATATACTTCTATCTTGACACGTTTTTCGGTGCAAAGTGTGTCCAACGACGGACATCATTTTGACCCAAAACTATCGTTTTGCTCCTGTGTCTAAATTGGACTTATGGGTAGGCTATCCTACCTAATTTGACCATTCTGGACACGTTGGTGATATTTATTTTATCATCCGACAATATCTGTAGATTTTGCTTATGTATCATCCTTAATTTGTAATTAATTATTTTCCAAAAATTGTTACTTGTTGTTTTTGAATATATATATATATATTTTTTAATTACTGTAAAACTTTGGAAAAAATTGTATTTAAATACTATGTTAATTTAGATAATTTATTATAATTTTTCCAGAATTTACTAATTACTTTTGGCATTTTATAAAAATAGGAAACAGAACTCATTTTCAGGATACATGTGTTTGCTAATTTTTAATAAATATCTATGAGGGTTTATAAATTCCAGAAAAATTAGTATAAATTTTTATAATTAACAAGGATCATTTTAGTACTTTATTTTATGTATCATTGAGCTTTTTGTCTATCTCAAAAATTATTGGAACATAGTGTACAGTTTGATTTATTTATTGAATAATTACGACTTTCAATATTTTATATTGTTTTGAGTTATAGACGTATTGGACCTCACCCCGCACTAGTGTAAAGACCCTAGAAAATTAGTTTGGATATAGTGTCATCCCATATTGGACTTTTATGATAGGTCCCCACTTGGCTAGTATCCAGTTAGGAGTCGTGTCACACCACTAGTGTAAAATCTTGAACATAACTTAGAGGCTGAGTTTGTATATCATTATTGACAGGACACCGGACATCTATATCTTCGTACTAGTATTCTTGCTTTGCTCGAGGCAAGTACATCTACAAACTCATTTACTGTCTTTTAATGCTAGAACATGTATTAACCCTGTTAAAATACTGATCCTTGAGGTAGCAAGTTAAATCTTCACATGTTGTATTACTTTAAGTACCTGCCATGCTTAAGACAGTTCTTATATCTTCACATGCTTCTTACTGGTTCTCAGTACATGTTTCACTATGCTTTATACTGCTATCAGTACCTACCGTGCTTTATACCGATCTCAGTATCTCTCACATGATTAGAATCTGGATTATGGGGAAATTGATAGTAGAGTACGTGATCATGCCCCCTTCTCCGTATGTATGTACCGAGCAAAGTTTCATTTTATATGATTACTGCGTCGTAGGCTTTATCTCAAAGCGGATTTGTACGTATGTACATCTATCGCCGTATCACTTGTACGAAAGTACATTTCTTTATGTGCCCCTGCACATTGTACACCTATTGACGATCACGTACCTGCTACAGTTTTAAACATTACATATACATCTGTCTATATGACATATGTGTCCTTGCCATGATAGACTATGAGATATGCCATGTTCCATATGTTACTATGATACTGTGATTCCAGTCATACCATGATTCCAGATATGCCATGTTCCCTATGTTACTATGATACTGTGATCCCAGTTGTACCATGAGGCCATGTTTCCAGTATTTTCTGTTTTATAGACTTATCACACCATATTTCTTGTTGTACATCTCTTTCATTATATATTCAGTACTTTAGTTGTAGAGGTTGTACTTGCTCCCGTCCTGACAGGATAACGTTGTAGGTTCACTTTTTGGGAAGAAAATGCTATGTGATTGATAATATGGTACTGCATTTGAGGACCTGGCCTTAGCTCCAGAAGAGGCCCCAGCGGGGAACCTTGCTTAGATATTTTTTTATGTGTTTTGAGACTTAGACTTTGTTTTGAACTTATATTTGATACTGGACTTTGTCTCCAGTTAGATACTT
This sequence comes from Iris pallida, assembly GCA_029216955.1. Classification (NCBI taxonomy): domain Eukaryota; kingdom Viridiplantae; phylum Streptophyta; class Magnoliopsida; order Asparagales; family Iridaceae; genus Iris; species Iris pallida. The sequence goes on along the minus strand of JANAVB010041816.1, from coordinate 195,574 downwards.
TGGAAGTGTATTATTAAGTCTGTACTTATGTTACCTTCGCTTATAGATGCTGTGTTGTGATGAACCTTTAAATATGATTTTAGAACTGTTAGCAGCTTAGATCCTTTATTGTCTATTCTTAGAACAGCTTACTACGCTTTAACCAAGCGTAGGCTGGACATGGCTCGGCCCGGCCCAGCAATTTGGGTAACGGGTCGTGACATGTTTTTAGTGGTGGCCCATGCAGGTCCAGACTTAAATTGTTTGGTTACACCAAACATGCCTGCAATTAGGATCTAGGACAACTTGTTAACACTAGGGATAAACATTTAGAACACCTAGAGGATTTCTAGGATTGTAACATAGGAAAACTCATCACAGGATAGAACCGTTAACTGTATTTAGTCTCTTGTTTGAAATTCAGTGGGTTACAATTTTGACCAGGATAGTACCCTTGGGATGACCCCTGAGGATCTCACTCTAATCTTTCCTCGAAATCTGTTTCCGCTTATTTCCATTTGCTCTTCTTTAATTCGTTATTAAAATTGATTTTTGATTTTCGTTGTTAACTTTGATCTTGCATCGTGATAAATTTTGTGGATTGAATTGTTATATATCCTGATAAGGTAAATGTCTGCTTTATTTATGGAGTTTAGAATTTATCGCAGCCATATTAGCTGGTATGACAAAAACATAGGACCTGATTTTGGGTATGCTTATCTTAGTTATGGAATCTAGATTTTCTCGCAGCCATACCGGTTGGCGTGGTGAGAATTCTAGATAACATGATTATAAGGTGTATACCATAGATATGACTCTATCGTTTATTGCATCTAAGCTTACTGGTGTGGTGAAAATTCTGGCAACATGATTTCAGGAAGACGTGTATGGTTATCAGATCATATCTCAACTTGGTTCACTTTGTTATGACCGAATGAGCAAGAACAAATTCTTATCATCATTTTTTTCCGTCTTGATTAACTCTGTCCTATCTACATCCACAACAGGGATTATAGGATTCTCCAACAGGATTGCCTTCATGTTATCTTTTTGGACATAATTATTTTTGTGTTCCATCTTTCCTATGACTTGACTAAACTCTTCTTCGTTAACATCTTGGGTAATTCTTCTCGTTATGCATCTCGTTGTCTTCGTACCATTCTTGGAGATATTCCAACAAACTTTCCTGTCTTGCTTGACCCTTTAACTTGTTTGGACACTGTTATGGATTGTTTGACCCAATCTTGGCCTTGTTACCTTCTATTTTATAGGCGACCGAAATAGCCAAACCTTGTTAACTGATTCTGTAGTATAACTATAGATGTATTGTGTGATTATGATAAATACTTTTCCTAGGGATTGGTTAGATTAAGCTTATAGGACAAGTATGGGTGACTGACTGTAGCAGACTTGGAAACTATTAAGAACGATTGTATTGATAGTATGACTTGATGATAGGATATCTAAGATGGAATAATGAGATATTATATTGTTGTGACTATGGATTGAGGATTAGAATCTTGTGCTTAGCAGTTTGAGGATTTAGCATTTGTAGAATTTTGGTTGGTTATCTATAGCTAATTACATGTGATTAGAGGGTAGATCGATATGTGGATTGATATAGAATAAATTAGAATGAGTTATCGTATTGTATACGAGATCGGAAAGATATCAGTTAAAAAGACAAGAAATGAGGCAAAGACATATGTACATTGGTAATTAATAAATCGGGAGTTTGAAATCGAAGATTTTTATTCAGAGGATTTGTTGAGTAAAAAGAAGAAGGCTCTACGCCAAGGATAAGTATTGAACGTATAATTTCAAGGAGAAGCTGTAGGAAAGGATTGACGACAAACGATGCTAAGGACCTGTGGATTGATAGAATATGGATACTTAGAATATGATAAGGAAATCAAGTATTTACAATTGAGGTTAGAAATATGGTTGATGATTAAGCATTTTAGGCTTATAGACATGTCCAGAGAATGACCTATATTTTAGGGTATGTTCTATGTTAGTATGGAAGATTCTAAAGGATATATGACATAGTTTATGATAGAAGGACCTTTATTGAACCTGAACCAAAAAGTGTCACACCCCAGAACTAGAATACTGGAGAGCGGGGGAGTGACTCAGCCAGCTACGTATTACGGGTAGACGAATATCGTATAATACGATCAATGCTGTCTAACCAGACGAGGGGGTGCATACTACATAAAAGTCTTACTATGGTCATTACACATCTATTGTCTCAATCATTCAAACAAGAAACGGAAATATAGAACATGTAAGGTAAAGCAGTAAGGCGTCCCAAACGCTATGTCAAAATGTTCTTGATATCTGGCTTTACAAAACATAGCCAGATTGATGTAACAAAAGTATACACAATTGTTATCAGCTGCAGTCTGACTTAATTACAATTATGCAAAAGTAAGTACAAGACAATCCGACCAACATGTCGGTGCCAAACGACAAGGTATAAAGTAGATAACAAAACGAGTGGTGAAGTTAAGGAACCCACTCGAGGCCTCCTGCGATCATTCCTCTAGTATTGACTATCCTGGAGGTGGAAGTACGCTGAGTCCTCGGGAACTGGCTCTAAATCTGGCCATACAAAACCAGAGAGGTTAGACCTCTGATAGCAAGTACCACAAGGGAGCACGACATGAGAACTAAAACCAGTAAGTAAGAGAATATAATAATAGATCTCTGCTTGCTACTAGAACTCACATCACATCAAGACACTTCGAACCAACCTCCCAACCAAACAAGGACAGAAGTTGGCCCGTCATGTCCTGACATTCTGATCATCCCAGTTAGGTAACAGAGTACAGTGCACAAACAAATCATCTTGAACGGCCAATCAACTCCTACGACTTGCTATTGTGAGTCCCAAGTTATCCTGGAATAATGCAATTAGGGATTCCTCAGTTCTTACTATGTGCAAGCAAGGCTAGTCTATCCAGTCGATCAATTGGCCCATGCATGAATTAGACGAGTCCTAGCAAGACGCCCGTCAATATACAATATACAATAATAATAAAAGCAGATACTGTTTCCTGCCCGTGTGGCAGATTTACAGTATCTGTGGGAACCAGCCGGCCCGTCGGGTACTACTCGTCCCAAGGGGGCTACCATGTAAGAATTCGGGAATCCATTCTCTCCATACAATTATTATTTTATTTAACCTAATAGTCTCTACGTTGAGTGAAATCCCATGCCGTGGATCATGGTCATTCAAATGAGTACTTTCGTACGGGGTACGATATGCACAACTCTACAACGATACCAGTGCGGTTAGGTTGCAGGTCTTACATAGCGTAATGCAACAATCAAATCTATCCACGGTAATCATGCCTTGACCATAAAGTACACATGCTTCTTTTGTAGAAAAATAACTAAATAAATAGATTGAAGCCTGCATGTGCATGTATGTCAATATTCGGGATCAGCCAGTCGAGTACAATAGTTCATAACATGAACGTGTCTCATTCATTTCATTCAATAAGACGACTAGCCAGTCTCTTGGTTCCAATTAGGAATACATGATCAATTTAGTCAAGATCACAATCATTATCAATGGTGGCAAGGCATGAAAGTCAACTAGCATTCAGTGGGGTCGAGTCTACAACTCTCAGGGTTTAATTCTAGTCAATCCGGGTATCTATAACTCAATTCACGACGCATGGTACATCCCATGTAACAATCTATATTTAACAGAAATATTAACATATCATGATCATATCAAGTTTATGCAAAAAGGCGTAAGGATATAAAATGGACGTTAAACATCTAATAAGATATCAATATACAGGGCTATAGAAGATCCATGGTAAGCAGGCTACTCTCATGTCAGCCTACGCTTATGCCAGCGTACGCTCAGGTCAAGCTACGCTCAAGCCAAGCTAGCGTATGGGAGTCATACGCTTCCAAAAGGCAGCGTATGAACTCCATACGACTCCTTACTATCCAAGTGAGCGTATGCAAGTCATACGCTCCCCAAAGGCAGTGTATGGACTCCATACGACTCCTGACCATTCAAGTCAGCGTATGCAAGTCATACGCTCCCAAAAGGTAGCGTATGAACTCTATACGACTCCTGACTATTCAAGTCAGCGTATACAAGTCATACGCTCCCAAAAGGTAGCGTATGAACTCCATACGACTCCTGACTATTCAAGTCAGCGTATGCAAGTCATACGCTCCCAAAAGGTAGCGTATGCAAGACACACGCTTCCTAAAAGGCAGCATATGAACTCCATACTGCGCTGCACTAAAGAGCGCGCACAGCTCAGTGACGCAGCTAAAAAGCTAGCATACACTGCTCACTGTCTTCTCCAAACAGCAAGAACTCCATGGTTGTACCCCAAAGCTTCAAAAGTCCATAACTTGGTCCAAACAAGTCCAAATCCAACTTTCCAAAGGTCAAAATTGGGTAGAATAAAACTCTCTATAACGTAGAACCATCAAAACTTGAAAACAAAGAAGTTTGATAGATCAAAACCACCAAACTCCGAAAATAACTCATATCTAGATCTACAAAGATTAAGACTACGAAATGAAAAATGCCAAGTTCTAAACTCTCTTAGGATCTTGCGAGGAAGATAAATGAACTACAAAAATATGGGTTCTCATGGAAAGCAAGTTGTACTTGCCTACAATTTGGTAGGTGGAGAGAGTAATGAAGAAGAAGAAGAGGAGTAATGGTGAGAAGTAAAGTAAAATGAGGAGAGAGAAGGGAGAGGGTGGCTTTAAATAAAAGGTGGTGGTAGGTGGGAGTTGGGCCAGGTCCAATGGGTCCAATGGGTCCAATAAGGCTAACCCGAAAGTAAAACTAAAGCAGGAATTAAAATACAGGTAATAAAATTACAGAAAAAAATACAGAAATAAAATTGCAGGAATTAATTAGCATGAAAATTAAAGAGCAGCTAATTAATTAACATGAAAATTTAAAGAGCAGATAATAGAATTGCAGAAAAAATAAAGTGCAGAAAATAAAATGCAGATAATTAATTAACATGAAGTTATAGGAATTTAAATACAGGATACTACATGATAAATACTAAATAAATACATTCAGGCAATATACGTATTAGAATACGCATTCCGGGAACGAGGAGTGACATCTCTACCCTCCTTGAAAAAAATTCCGTCCTCGAAATTTCAAATTCAAGCAAGATAGAAATATTAGGGCTAAACTAATCTAAGTACAAGCAATTCAATGAAACAATCATTTTACAATGTCCATAGCAAGTAACATATCTATATTTAACAATCTACGACATCAAGCAATTCTACCCATAAGGTGATAAGCATGAGGAATCAAGACAATCAGATACACAGAAAAAGATATACCTTGTGAGTCAAACAGATGTGGATACCGTGATCGAATATCATCCTCACGTTCCCACGTTGACTCTTCCAAAGAGTGATGACCCCAAGCAACCCGGACAAGGTTAATTGTTCGGTTCTTGAGTATCTTTACTCTTCGGTCCAAGATGGACACAGGCTGCTCCTCGTAAGACAGGTTGGTACCAACAACCAGTTCTGAATGATCGAGGATATGGCTGGGGTCCGATACATACCTTCGCAATTGAGATACATGAAACACGTCATACACCTCTCGTAACGAAGGTGGAAGGGACAAACGATAAGCAACATCGCCTACCCTATCAAGAATAGCAAATGGGCCTACGTATCGCGGACTCAACTTCCCGCGAACGCCAAATCTAATAACCCCACGGATAGGTGAGATCCGCAAGAACACGTGGTCCCCAACAGAAAACTCTAGCGGCCTACGATGCTGGTCCGCCCAATGACGATGTCGATCCTGCGCAACACGAAGTCGCTCTCTAATTCCCTTAATCACTTCAACCGTCTGGATAATCATTTCTGGGCCTAACATCTTCCTTTCTCCGATATCATCCCATGCTAGCGGCGATCTACACTTCTTACCATATAGTACCTCAAATGGCGCCATCTGGATACTGGCTTGATAACTGTTGTTGTATGAGAACTCAACTAAGTGCAGGTGGCTTTCCCAAGATCCTCCAAAAACTAACGTGCAAGCTCGTAACATGTCTTCTAAGGTCTGAATCGTCCTTTCTGATTGCCCGTCCGTCTGCGGATGGTAAGCCGTGCTAAATCTTAACTTGGTACCCAGACTATGATACAAGCTCCTCCAGAAATATGATGTAAAGCGGGTATCTCGGTCTGACACAATACTGACAGGGACTCCATGCTGCCTGACTATCTGCTGCATGTACAACTCTGCCAACTTTTCTGTAGATTGTCCTACTCTGAAAGGAAGAAAATGTGCTACCTTCGTAAGTCGGTCCACTATCACCCAAATAGCGTCCTTACCACTTGGTGATCTCGGTAAACCGGTCACGAAGTCCATTGTGATATGCTTCCATCTCCATTCTGGAATAGGAAGCGGTTGCAATAATCCAGCTGGCCTCTGCTGTTCTGCCTTTACTTGCTGACATATCAAGCAACGGAAAACAAACCTAGCTATCTCCCTCTTCATTCCGTTCCACCAGAAGTGCTGCTTGATATCTTGGTACATCTTGGTCCCTCCAGGATGTATAGAATACTGGGAACTGTGAGCTTCTGTCATTACTTCCTGTCTGATATCTCCACTAGGTACACATAGACGTGATCCAAACCGAAGTGTACCATCTTCATGAATTTTCATCTCCTTTCTGAGTCCTGACTCACATTCTGCCCTAAGCTTCTGAATCCTTGGGTCCTGTGCCTGAGCTGCCTTGATCCTGCCTACCAAGTCGGATTGAACTTGTAGACTCGCCAGAATTCCTACATCACTAGGAAGTATAACTTCGATGCCCATCTCCTGAAGGTCTTCTAAGATATGCCTCTGTGTTGTCAATATAAATGCGCCGCCTCTTCTGCTAAGGGCGTCTGCTACTACATTCGCCTTGCCTGGATGATACAGAAGCTCCACGTCATAATCCTTGATCAACTCTAGCCATCTTCTCTGCCTCATGTTCAGCTCCTTCTGAGTAAAGATGTACTTCAGACTTTTGTGGTCTGTGTACATGTCCACTCGGTCACCATATAAGTAATGCCTCCATAGCTTCAAAGCAAATACTACTGCCGCCAACTCCAAATCATGAGTTGGGTAATTCTTTTCGTGGTCCCGAAGCTGCCTAGATGCATATGCTATCACCTTCCCGTGCTGCATGAGGACACATCCAAGTCCTTTACCTGACGCATCACAATATACTGTAAAACCTCCGGGTCCGACTGGCAATGTAAGAATAGGCGCTGATATCAACTTCTGCTTTAAATTCTCAAATGATGCCTGACATTCTGCCGACCAGACGAATGGTACATCCTTCCGTGTCAAGCGGGTCATGGGTGCTGAAAGTCTTACAAAATCTGACACAAATCTTCTGTAATATCCTGCCAATCCTAAGAAACTCCGTACATCAGCTACGGTCTTGGGTACTGGCCAACTCTCTACTGCTTCTACCTTCTTGGGATCCACTGCTACTCCAGCTCCTGATACGATATGACCCAAAAATGAAATGTGATCCGTCCAGAACTCACACTTGCTGAGCTTGGCATACAACTGGTTCTCCCTCAAAACCTGCAATACTTTCCTGAGGTGGTCTTCATGCTCCTCTTCACTAGCAGAGTACACAAGAATGTCGTCGAGAAATACTACGACAAACTGATCTAAATACGGCATAAAGATGCGGTTCATCAAATCCATGAATATAGCTGGCGCATTGGTCAAACCAAACGGCATTACCAAGAATTCATAATGCCCATACTTTGACCTGAATGCTGTCTTGGGGATGTCTTCCTTTCGAACCCTCACCTGATGGTACCCTGAACGAAGATCTATCTTGGAGAAGACTCTGGCCCTGCTTAACTGATCAAATAAGTCGTCGATCCTGGGTAATGGGTACTTGTTCTTTACTGTTGCCGCGTTAAGCTTCCTGTAATCGATGCATAATCTGGATTATCCATCCTTCTTCCCCACAAGTACCACTGGTGCTGCCCACGGCGATACGCTAGCTTGGATAAACTTCTTCTCCTTCAATTCTTCTATATGTTGATATACCTTGGCCTGCTCCGAATCCGCCATTCTGTAAACCCGATCTGATATCGGTTTAGTTCCTGGTGCCAATTCTATACTGAACTCAATATCTCTAACCGGTGGAAGACCGGGAAGTTCTTCAGGAAATACGTCTAGAAATTCTTCAACTACCTTCGGAACCTGGACTTCTTCCATTGCCGTTACTACTCCCTGCTCTTGCTGAGTTGCCTCTGATCTGACTAAGGTGAATCTCTTCATGCCTGGAATATCAAAAGATACACTCCCACTACGACAATCTATTGTCGCATGACTGTCTTTCAGCCAGTCCATGCCTAAGATAACGTCAAAATTTTTAACAAGAAATTCTATCAACTGGGCGGGTAAGGAATGCCCGCAAACTACAACACTACACGCTAGAATAACTCTACTAACTCCTACGAGCCCATTGCCAGTGAGTATATTTAACCTCCCTGGCAATGCCTCGAACTCCATTCCTAGCCGTGTCGCAAATTGTGCAGATATAAATGAATGGGATGCTCCCGAATCAAACAATGCTACTGCGGGATATGAGGCGACGAGAATGTTACCTGCCACAACATCTCCCGATGCCAATGCCTCTTCCAAGGACAGTGTGAATGCCTGCCCTCGACCTCCTTGCTGGTTCCCATGCTGTGGCCTAGCTTGGTGCTGCTGCTGGCCCCTGCTTTGATGATGCTGGGGTGGTCTATGCTGGTGTTGCTGCATCGGCAGCCCCTGCTGCCGAAACATCTGAGCCTGTGATACTAACGGACGCTGAGCCAACGGCCTCACTGCCAATGCTGGTCCTCGATACTGCCCTGCCCCTGGTGCTGGCAGAGCAGGAAACTGCTGCCCTGGTCCTCCTGACCTCGAATTCATGGGACATGTGGTAACCCGATGATCTGGATTTCCACATATCAGACACAGTCCATTCAATGTCCGACACACATCTCTAGTGTGTCCCATCTTCCTACAATAAGTGCAGCCCGCCGGGGGTTGCTGGTTCTTCTTCTGTTGCTGTTGCTGCTGCCTGGGTGGTGGTGCTGGCCCTGGCATCGCCACATCGTGGATACGAATGCCAGGGGATGGTGCTGTTGTTCGGGGAGCTGCTCCCCCTCCTCCTTCAATCTGACTGTGGGATCTCTTCTGACCCCCAGTCCTTGCCGCAAGCCTCTGAATGGTGATCTCATGCCTTCGAGTCGCCGTCAATATCTCATCAAAAGTCTGGTAATTGTGCCCTTCTATCAATTGCAAGAGCTCAAGATGAAACCCTTGCTGGAACCTCATCGCCCTCTGGCGCTCCGTTGCTACCATCTCTGGGGCAAACCTACTCAATCTGCAGAACTCTGCTGCATAAGCATCTACGGTCTTGCCAGCCTGTCTGAGGTTGATAAACTTCTGTTGTAGCTCAAACTGTGCCACAACTCCATAGTACTTAGTCTTGAATCTTGCTGTGAAATCGTCCCAATCTACAGGACGTCTGATGCCTACTTCCTCTGATTCCCACCAATCACGTACAAGATCCTGAAGTAACAACTTCACTAGATCCACACGCTCTTCGGCCGGCACCTTAGCGGCTGTCAGGATAGCCTCAATATCCTTAAGCCATGCATCTGCTGAGATGGCATCCTCCGTGCCCTCGAAACGACGGGGGTTGTACTTGCAAAACCGGGCTGACGCTCCTGAATCAGTCCTCGCTCCTCTTTCCAAAGCCGTCTGCAATCCTTGGTTGAGTAGTACATTCTGCTCTTGCAACTGAGCATGCATGCGCTGCTGAGCTAACATCTGGTGTTGCTGAGTAGCCATCATCCCTCTCATGATCTCCAGAAGGGCTGGTGTGTCCAATTCCACAGGGGTAGGTGGAACTATTGGTGGTGTTGGAACCTCCGGATACTGCGGTCCAACCGCTGGTTCTACTATCACCTCTTCTTGAATAGCCTCATGAAGTGGTTCTGACCCTTGTTGCTGACCAACCTGGTCAGGTTGTCCATGCTGCTGTCCATGTTGTTGTTGTCCAGCTCTGACAGGTACGGACGAGGTGCCCCTAAGAAAAGGGACAAGAGAACAATCAAATGACCGGACATGAAGGATCAATGAAGTCAAGGGATACTGGAATGTCAAGCTGGAGTTGAGAATCAACAAATCATGAGATCAAGGGGGAACATGTGTGATTGAGACATCCTATAAATCAAAACACCCCACAAGTCTGAAATCAGACCTGCATGGGCCACCACTAAAACCTTGTCACGCCCAGAACCAGAATACTGGAGAGCGGGGGAGTGACTCAGCCAGCTACGTATTACGGGTAGATGAATACCGTATAATACGATCAATGCTGTCTAACCAGACGAGGGGGTGCATACTACATAAAAGTCTTACTATGGTCATTACACATCTATTGTCTCAATCATTCAAACAAGAAACGGAAATATAGAACATGTAAGGTAAAGCAGTAAGGCGTCCCAAACGCTCTGTCAAAATGTTCTTGATATCTGGCTTTACAAAACCTAGCCAGATTGATGTAGCAAAAGTATACACAATTGTTATCAGCTGCAGTCTGACTTAATTACAATTATGCAAAAGTAAGTACAAGATAATCCGACTAACATGTCGGTGCCAAACGGTAAGGTATAAAGTAGATAACAAAACGAGTGGTGAAGTTAAGGAACCCACTCGAGGCCTCCTGCGATCATTCCTCTAGTATTGACCATCCTGGAGGTGGAAGTACGCTGAGTCCTCGGGAACTGGCTCTAAATCTGGCCATGCAAAACCAGAGAGGTTAGACCTCTAATAGTAAGTACCACAAGGGAGCACGACATGAGAACTAAAACCAGTAAGTAAGAGAATATAATAATAGATCTCTGCTTGCTACTAGAACTCACATCACATCAAGACACTTCGAACCAACCTCCCAACCAAACAAGGACAGAAGTTGGCCCGTCATGTCCTGACATTCTGATCATCCCAGTTAGGTAACAGAGTACAGTACACAAACAAATCATCTTGAACGGCCAATCAACTCCTACGGCTTGCTATTGTGAGTCCCAAGTTATCCTGGAATAATGCAATTAGGGATTCCTCAGTTCTTACTATGTGCAAGCAAGGCTAGTCTATCCAGTCGATCAATTGGCCCATGCATGAATTAGACGAGTCCTAGCATGACGCCCGTCAATATACAATATACAATAATAATAAAAGCAGATACTGTTCCCTGCCCGTGTGGCAGATTTACAGTATCTGTGGGAACCAGCCGGCCCGTCGGGTCCCAAGGGGGCTGCCATGTAAGAATTCGGGAATCCATTCTCTCCATGCAATTATTATTTTATTTAACTTAATAGTCTCTACGTTGAGTGAAATTCCATGCCGTGGATCATGGTCATTCAAATGAGTACTTTCGTACGGGGTACGATATGTACAACTCTACAACGATACCAGTACGGTTAGGTTACAGGTCTTATATAGCGTAATGCAATAATCAAATCTATCCACGGTAATCATGCCTTGACCATAAAGTACACATGCTTCTTTTGTAGAAAAATAACTAAATAAATAGATTGAAGCCTGCATGTGCATGTATGTCAATATTCGGGATCAGCCAGTCGAGTACAATAGTTCATAACATGAACGTGTCTCATTCATTTCATTCAATAAGACGACTAGCCAGTCTCTTGGTTCCAATTAGGAATGCATGATCAATTTAGTCAAGATCACAATCATTATCAATGGTGGCAAGGCATGAAAGTCAACTAGCATTCAGTGGGATCGAGTCTACAACTCTCAGGGTTTAATTCTAGTCAATCCGGGTATCTATAACTCAATTCACGACGCATGGTACATCCCACGTAACAATCTATATTTAACAGAAATATTAACATATCATGATCATATCAAGTTTATGCAAAAAGGCGTAAGGATATAAAATGGACGTTAAACATCTAATAAGATATCAATATACAGGACTATAGAAGATCCAGGGTAAGCAGGCTACTCTCATGTCAGCCTACGCTTATGCCAGCCTACGCTCAGGTCAAGCTACGCTCAAGCCAAGCTAGCGTATGGGAGTCATACGCTTCCAAAAGGCAGCGTATGAACTCCATACGACTCCTTACTATCCAAGTGAGCGTATGCAAGTCATACGCTCCCCAAAGGCAGTGTATGGACTCCATACGACTCCTGACCATTCAAGTCAGCGTATGCAAGTCATACGCTCCCAAAAGGTAGCGTATGAACTCCATACGACTCCTGACTATTCAAGTCAGCGTATGCAAGTCATACGCTCCCAAAAGGTAACGTATGAACTCCATACGACTCCTGACTATTCAAGTCAGCGTATGCAAGTCATACGCTCCCAAAAGGTAGCGTATGAACTCCATACAACTCCTGACTATTCAAGTCAGCGTATGCAAGTCATACGCTCCCAAAAGGTAGCGTATGCAAGACACACGCTTCCTAAAAAGGCAGCGTATGAACTCCATACTGTGCTGCACTAAAGAGCACGCACAGCTCAGTGATGCAGCTAAAAAGCTAGCATATACTGCTCACTGTCTTCTCCAAACAGCAAGAACTCCATGGTTGTACTCCAAAGCTTCAAAAGTCCATAACTTGGTCCAAACAAGTCCAAATCCAACTTTCCAAAGGTCAAAATTGGGTAGAATAAAACTCTCTACAGCATAGAACTATCAAAACTTGAAAACAAAGAAGTTTGATAGATCAAAACCACCAAACTCCGAAAATAACTCATATATAGATCTACAAAGATTAAGACTACGAAATGAAAAATGCCAAGTTCTAAACTCTCTTAGGATCTTGCGAGGAAGATAAATGAACTACAAAAACATGGGTTCTTATGGAGAGCAAGTTGTACTTGCCTACGGTTTGGTAGGTGGAGAGAGTAATAAAGAAGAAGAAGAGGAGTAATGGTGAGAAGTAAAGTAAAATGAGAAGAGAGAAGGGAGAGGGTGGCTTTAAATAAAAGGTGGTGGTAGGTAGGAGTTGGGCCGGGTCCAATGGGTCCAATGGGTCCAATAAGGCTAACCCGAAAGTAAAACTAAAGCAGGAATTAAAATGCAGGTAATAAAATTACAGGAAGAAATGCAGAAATAAAATTGCAAGAATTAATTAGCATGAAAATTAAAGAGCAGCTAATTAATTAACATAAAAATTTAAAGAGCAGATAATAGAATTGCAGAAAAAATAAAGTGCAGAAAATAAAATGCAGATAATTAATTAACATGAAGTTATAGGAATTTAAATACAGGATACTACATGATAAATACTAAATAAATATATTCAGGTAATATACGTATTAGAATACGCATTCTAGGAACGGAGAGTGACAAAAAGATTGTAAAGAGAAACAGGACAGATGATTTTAAGGGTAACAGATTGAGTATTATAGCCAGAGCAGCTACATGTTATAGTTTGACATATTGGGTGATTTTTAATTTCGAGGACGAAATTCTTGTAAGGTGGGTAGGATGTAAGCCCCCTGAATTTCAGGGTTTATTTTAAATTTTTTGAATGAATTATTTTTGATAAATATTTTATTATTTAATTGTTTGTGATCATTAATGTTCCTTTCCGTGACTTTGACTTCTGGAGCGCCAGGGATGCCAATCTCTGTAAACTCTCTTTACGAGTTTTGAAGTAGACAAGATTATCTTCGTTTTGATATATCGTGTCCCACCTGAACTCGTTCCCTTGTGCTCTTTTTGTATCGCGCAACTTCGGGTCAACTTAGACCAATTAATCGTTGAATAATTATTCTCACTTTTATCTTTGATCATCGTTTGCACGTTACCGTGAATTTTAATTTAGGAGCACCAGACCAGTCATTTTCTCAGAACCAACTTCTCATGAATGATCTACTCGAGATGCTCTTCGCCCATGACCTTCGTGTCCCACTCAGACACTCCATTTTGTGCTTCATTTCCTTCGCACAACTTTCAGGTCAATTTAGACCGATTAATTATCTACCGTAAAATCAGATTTAATTTCCAATTTAATTTCGGGACCCGACATCGAGCCAACCTAGTCGACCCAAAGTAGGGACATGGCCCACATGAAGCCTACTACCCACATGAAACTCGTGTTCCATTTATTTGAGCCCCCGTATGTTACTTATTTACCCGTGATCATAAATACCTATTTTAATTCAATTATTGCCCCCTGTCCGATTTTGACCCGACCCGGCTCGATCGAACCCGAACCCAAGCTCCATGTTGTCCTCTCATGACTGCCCAAATACCCCACACAATATTTCTCTTTTTTCTATTTTGAAAATATCACTTCCTCTCTCTACTTTACAAATATCTTATATATATATATATATATATATATATATATATATATATATATATATATATATATATAATATCTCACTTTCTCTCACTTTACACCTACAAACACACACACATACCTCACCATCTCTCCACCAGCACACCCCCTACATAGCCGACCTCTTTCTCTCTCTATTTCCTATAATATCCCACCTCTCTCTATTCCTACACTCTCTCTCTTATTATATGTACACACACTGACACACAACTCTCTCATACTCTTTCTATATTTACACTCACACACACAAAATTTCTTTCTCTCCTCCCTACACTCGGCCGAACCTCCCCTCCATGGCAGCAAGCATCACCACCACCCTCACTATCATCCACCCTCTCCTCCTCCTACTCTCCACCATACCACCACCATCAGCTACACCATAACCATCATACTCACCACCACCATTAACCACCAATATCACCCGAACCGCCACCACCACCGCACAGCCACCCCCCCTCCGGTCGTGCCCGGCGCTGCACCACCGCCGCCTAGCCGACCAGTACAGCAGCAGCAGCTGCTCAGCCGCACGGCATGCAGCAGCAGCATGCAGTAGTAGCCAAGCGCAGCAGCAGCGCGCACGTGCGTGCGTGCGCGGGCCACCGTCGTGCGCTGCCGCGCCGCCGCAAGGCCGCCGTGGCCGGTCCCCCTAGCGCGCGAGCACTCCGGCGAACCCCCATGAGCCTCCGCCTTCCTTCCCGGTGCGACGCATAGGCTATTCGTGCGTTTTGAACGGAATCCCGTTGTGATGCGCGAGTTTTGAACTCGGAAATAGCGCTCCGTCGTAGCGGCTTCGTGTGCAATTTTCAAGAGATCCGACCGTTGGATCGGCGAACTCTTTGCTCCGTCGCAATCTTGGTATATCCATCTTCACTTCCCTCAAGTTTCGTCCGTTAATTACGTCGTTTGATACCTCAAAACTGGCCACCAAGTTTACCGTTTAAATTGTACTATTTTTGGACAGTTTTGTGGAGCCGACTTCGTCAGCTCGTAACTCCACCGTCGCAGCTCCAGTTGGCGTGCTACCATTTCCTGTGCGCAGCTGTTATAACCCTCTTTCTGCCCCTTAAGTTTCGTTTCATTATAAGCACGTTTGGTTGGTCGAATTCGACGTCAAAGTTGGTCGTCCGAATTCTTTAATTTGGACTTGTTAAATTTTATTTTTGAACCCGGGACTCCGGATTCAATTTCTGACACCACCAGTAGACTCGTGGTGTCGTTCTGGCACATTTTCATATGAATTTTGCTTGATTTGGAGAACGTGAGCCCTGACACGTATTTCAGTACAAAGCGGGTCCCACATTCCGAGTCAACGGATCACTTTGAGATCGGCTCATCGGAATCCAATTTCGGATATACCGTTGAGTTCGTATCGTCATTTTGGACTCGTTGACATATAATTTGCTGAGTTTTGAAGACATTTGCTCGGCACGTATTTCGGTGCAAACTGGATTCCAAGTATCCGCGTCAAACGTGTCATTTTGAGATCGGCTCATCGGAATTCTATTTCGGACATGCCGTTGGGTTCATATCATCATTCTGGATTCGTGGACATATAATTTGCTAGGTTTTGTAGACTTCTATCCTGACACGTTTTTTGGTGCAAAGTGTCCAACGACGGACATCATTTTGACCCAAAATTACCGTTTTGCCCATGTGTCTAAATTGGACTTATGGGTAGGTTATCCTACCTAATTTGACCATTCTGGACACATTGGTGATATTTATTTTATCATCCGACAACATCTGTAGATTTTGCTTATGTATCATCCTTAATTTGTAATTAATTATTTTCCAGAAATTGTTACTTGTTGTTTTTGAATTTATATATATATTTTAATTGCTATAAAAATTTGGAAAAAATTGTATTTGAATACTATGTTAATTTAGCTAATTTACTATAATTTTTCCAGCATTTAAAAAGTACATTTGGCATTTTATAAAAATAGGAAAACATAACTCATTTTCAGGATACATGTGTTTGCTGATTTTTAATAAATATCTATGAGGGTTTATAAATTTCAAAAAAAAGTAGTATAAATTTTTATAATTAACAAGGATCATTTTGGTACTTTATTTTATGTATAATTGAGCTTTTTGTCTATCTCAAAAATTGTTGGAACATAGTGTACAATTTGATTTATTTATTGAATAATTACGACTTTCAATATTTTGTGTTGTTTTGAGTTATAGACGTATTGGACCTCACTCCGCACTAGTGTAAAGAACCTAGAAAATGTGGGAGCGTGAGGATGATATCCGATCGCGATACGGTCACGGAACCAGAATACTGGAGAGCGGGGGACAGACACAGCCTGCTACGTACATTGAAGTAATTCTCACCTCGCAATACGGTCACGGCTGTCTAGATGCATGAGGGTTTACTACAAGTGTCACGACCCGATCCCAACTAATTGGGTCGACTCGGATCATGCCCAGCCTGCACCGTTGTTGAGACGGCGGCAGTAAGCTGTTCAGTAGTAGGTAACCATACAACAATATTATAATTTGTCACAACTCAACATCGGAAAAAAATTTAAAACTTTATTAAACTTTTACATGAAATAAAAGATACAACTAAAACCATTTTTTTATACATCATGAATAAAAGAAAACTCTATGCAAACAGCTCAGCAATCTCGAATTCCTCGTCTTGGGATCGCGTAACAAAGCCTCATCAGTGATACCTAAAATGTTGTCTCCAGTCAGGAGGGAGCAAGAACGAAATATGCATCTCATATCTTAAATAGTAATTGGAAAGTGCAGGATAAACAGTTTGAAATAATGATTTTCAGCAGTTTAAAACAGTTCAGTGTGTTTGAATATGCAAACGTCTATGACCGGCTTGGGTTGATCAGTAGTATCCTAGCGATACGATATGGCTTATCCCCGTGTGTGAGAGGGGTAAGCTAACACAGTCAGTTCAGTAGGGGCTTTGGTCATAAACGTTTACACTATTCCCCCAGTCCCAGATTCAGTAACAGTAACAGTAACAGTCGGTAGAGTTCCGTGCCAGCAGTGTGGTTTAACATGCATCTTAACTTTACTAAATAAAATACAGGAATACACAAATCGTAACTTGCCTTGTATTAGATTGACTGGAAGAACAGTTCGGTACCGAGGAGGACGTCAGGTCCGACTTCGAGTTCCTACAGTTGAGAACTCGATTTAGAATCCTGAAAACCAGACTAAGTGTGCTAGTTGCAATCTCTAGTAGTCATGTCCTAGTCAAGTTTTAAGTTGTTTTAATCTACAGCTAACGGTTACGTCGCAACTACGTGCGTTGATTAAGTCGGTTAATTGGTTTATTTGGAAAATCCCGAAAATCAAGTACAATTTAAAAAAATCGCGAGAATCAATTATGATTTGGAAAACTTTGTGTTTGTAATATTAAAATACAATTTCTTTTTAGTGATAATCTGTGAGTTAACATTATTTTATTCATTTTAGCTAACTTCGAATTAAACCGTAAATTACGTCCTAAACTACGAATATGCAATCAACCCAAAATCCACCAAAAATAACCACCAAATAATTCCAACACCACAACCATAATTTCCAACCCACAGAATAGTTCCCGAAAAGTCCGGGAAAAATCTATCCAAACCATGCCAACCCAGCAAGTAAAACACAGGTAATTAAAATAACGCGGCTAATCGAAAAGTAAAGCACAGCTATCCGGATTCCCAGGAGGGAACCGGGGAACCGATTTCATCATCGACTCTACGGGGAGGGACGAACTACTCTGATTATCAGAAGTTACCTATTTCCGTTGGCGGGGAGCCGCGGGAAAAACTCGGGAAAGAATCCGAACAAAGTCGGCAGCAGGTAGAAGTCCAATCCCGCGGGAAAAATCCACGGGGACAGCAAGAAATCCTCAGAACAGCGCTGGACAGCAGGTTCGGCCGCGGGATTGCTGACAGCGGCGGGATTGCTGACAGCGGCGGGAGTTTGCTGCTGGCAGCGGGCGGATGGCCTAGATCTGGCCAGACAGGGGGCTCCGGACACGTGGGGTGCGCAGAACAGCGGCGGAGGGTCGGGTCGGCTGCGGGGCGACCGGATCTGGGCGCGGCGGGAAGGGGGTCCCGCGGAGCTTGGAGAAAGGGAAAAAAGAAATTTGTGAGGAGATGGAGATGGAGATGGGTTGGAGTTTATATAGGGAGGAGGAGAGGAAGTTACGGGAGGGGAAGAGGAAAAAGCCAGTGGAGTTACGGAAGGGGAAGAAGCTCGGCGGGTCGGGAGGTGAAGAGAGCGGTTTCCAGACCGAAAGTAAGAGAGGGAGAGAGAGAGTTATCTTTAGTGAAAAAAATCTTAATGTAATATAAAGCTTAACCTTTCCTTATAAATATATAAAAAATCACTAAATTTTTCTTTTCTTATAACCATTAAGAAGAAGTCAACTTCCTTTATTAAGAAAATCTATTTTCTTTTATAAACATTAAGAACAAGCTTCATAAACAAGTAAATCAATTTTTTTCTAAATAAAATTAATTTCTTTTATAAATAGAAAGAAATACTTGTTTTATTATATATATATTCTTTTAAAAAATTCATAACAATTTTGTTTTTAATTTATAAAATTAATCCAAAAATAAATTCGAGCTCGGGAACGGGTAAAAATCCAGTTTGATTAATTTTAAGGAAAAACAATTATTAATAAATAATAAATACTAAATTGACTTGTAATAATAATAAAATCACATTTAACAACATATTAAAATATTATCGAAAAATAACGGATTTCACAACCTTCCCTCCTTAGAAAATTTCGTCCTCGAAATTAAAGGCAGGGTAGGAGAAACAAACAATTACGGGTACTACGACCGTAACTCAGGTCCAACAATAAGAATTTCCAAGGCAGTCATGGATGAGACGGTTTAGGGACAAGTTTCATTTATGGTGACATCCATGTAGAAAGAATACAAAAGCGAACCAAAGTACACGAGGTTGATCAGACCATCATGCACCGGTCCTGATTAGACAATATATTAGTGGGTGCACCCAATAAAATACCGTCATGATCAAGCTTGACAAAAAGATAGCTTGCAAAACTAGGCTAATTTAGCAGCATTGGTCAAATTTAGAACGGGAAAAAGAAAAGATAAGGAATAGGAGTTTAAGTGATGGTTCAAATTCTGATTTCTTCTCATCTCTGACTAGACTTGCAACTGGTTTCTCTGGCACTGAAAGGTTGAGTCCAAACTTGAGCTCTGAATTATCCAAAATGTGACTCGGATCCGAAATGTAGCATCTGAGCTGTGACGTAGAAGACGTTGCGCACTCTCAAGATTAGCTGGTAGAGCTAACTGGTACGATATTTCCAACGCGTCTAAAACTTCAAATGGCCTGATGTTACTGGCCTCAATTTCCAGCTCCGTCAAAACTGATTGTTCCTCTGGTAGGAGAAAACTACACCAAATGCAATTTGGTCTTCCCAAGACCTACCAAATTCCAAGACGCAAAATCCCAATACATCTTCAAGCATCTGGATTGACCTCTCTGCTTGCTCGTCCACGGTACTCCATGAATCCGGTAGATGTGCTTCTCGTGCAATGCTGCCAACTTCTTAGTGGATAAACCAACTTTGAAAGTGTGCTGACTTAGTCAGTCGGTTTATTAAAATCCAATTGGTGCCCTTCCCTCCTTGGGAACAAGGCAATCCTTACTCAAAGTTCATTGTTATATGCTTCTACTTCCACTCCGAATTGTCCAGCGGCTACAACAAACTCGTTGTTCTCTTGCTAAATTCCTCATGTTGACAAATTCACATCTAATCCTATACCTGGAATTGTCCTTCTTCATTTCATAGCACCAATCAATGGAGGCATATTCCGATACATCTTATTAGCTCCTGAATATATGGAATACTGCGACTGGTGCATTTCTTTCATCAACTCGTTCCTCCGTTTGTCCACCGATACGCAAAGTCTCGTATCTTTCTTCAGAGTTCCACTGCTGATCGATTTAGAAACCCTCAAGTGTTTCTGCCAACACTTGATCTCTAAGCCTGCAAAGTGCCTCGTTTTGAAACTACGTCATCTTGATTTTGTCCATCAGCCTCGAACTTCATCAATACTGAATCAGCATCCAGCTCCGTCCTTCATCTCCAGGTATTATAACCTCCAGTCCAAACTTCTCGATGTCTTCTAGCAGGTGCTAGTCCTTGGTTAAGAACTTCGCCATCAGTATCGACCAAGTGCAACAGCGACCACATTAGCCTTACCTGAATGGTACTGCAAGTTGATGTCGAAATCCTTCATCTACTTCAGCCATCTTCTTAGTCTAACATTCAGCCCTTTCTGAGTGAAGACATATTTCAGACTTTTGTAGTCCGTATATATTTCACCCCCTTTCCATAAAAATCATGCTTCCATAGCTTCAAAGTAAAGATAATTGCAGCAAATTCCAAATTAGGCGTGGGATGATTCTTCTCATGAGTCTGTAGTTATCTACACGTGTAAGCAATTACTTTCCCATGTTGTTGAAGAACACAACCCAGTCCTTTTCCAGAGGCATTACTGTAAATTGATAACCCACTGGTTCCTGCGGGTAGCGCAAGGATTGGTGTAGCGGTAAGTCTCTTCTTCAGCTCCTCAATGCCGCCTGGCAAACTTTTCGTTCAGATGAATTATTCATTCTTCCAAGTGAGCTTCGTCATTGGCTCAGCAATCTTGGCGAAATCCTTCACGAACTTCTGGTAGTAGCCGGCCGAATTGAACTTGGGGTACATCACTCTTCGACAACAACTATCTTCCATCGAAATTTCTTCTCTTAACAACATGGCCAAAAGTCCACCTTGTCAAGGAAAATCCACGTTCAGATAACTTACCATAAAACTTCTTTTTCCTCAAAGTTTCCAAAACTTCCTCAGGTGTTCCTCATGCTCTTCTTCAGTCTTCAGAATGTATCAGAAGGTTATCTATGGAGAAGATAAACTGATTCAAATACTCATGAAAATCTCTGTTCATGAGATTCATGAACACAGCAGAAGCATTTGTCAGTCTAACGTCCTGACCAAAGAAAACTATCCATACTTGGTATTTGAACGCCGCCTTTGGAAATGTCCTCTTTCCTGACTTTGGTTTGATGGTAGTCAAATCTTAAGTCAAACTTCGAAACACCCTAACTTCACACAAACAGATCAAACAGATCCTCGATCCGGGCAGAGGGTACTTGTTCTTTAGTGTCTG
Source organism: Iris pallida (assembly GCA_029216955.1). NCBI lineage: Eukaryota > Viridiplantae > Streptophyta > Magnoliopsida > Asparagales > Iridaceae > Iris > Iris pallida. Next base: position 173,986 of record JANAVB010041816.1, on the reverse strand, counting down.
ATAATTTGATGCACATCCATTGTTCCATCCTTCTGGGGCATATACAAGATAGATGCTCCTAAGGTAAAGTTCCACTCTGAATAAATCCTAAAGCCTTCAGTTCATCGATCTGGTCCTTCATCTTCTATGATCTTCGAGTCTGAATCATGCCTTATTGTAAGGGGCAGGGTCTGCTGGATAGGAAGAAGGTCCTTAGATTGTGGCCTAACAGGTGTTGCTGGCCTATGAGCTCTGGCTTGATAAACAGATAAGGGCAGTCCTTTACCCGATGTTTAGCAGATCCACATGCCAAACATTGTCCGAATCTTTTACGGCAACTAACGGTCTGATGACCAGGCCTCTTGCAGTAGTTACAAGCCCATAGTTTCTTACGACAAAGCTGCCGGAAGTAGAGTATTTGATGGGACCCAAATATCTTCAGGGGTATCCTTCCTAAGGCAAAAGTTCTGCTCTAACTTGGTTGGGGATAACTAAGGCTACATCATGACGTTCTTCATGTCTTCTCTCGTGATATTCTTCTGTTCCTGCTGGGCTTCAACTTGTGCTTTCTGGATCTCCATGATTTCTTAAAATAGGGTAACCATTTGGAAGATGATTGCTGGTACTAGTGGAGCAACAAAAATGGATACTCCACCAAGGAAATGCAATTCAGTTTGAGATGAGATAGGAATTGCCAGTGTAGAAAAAACTTCACTGGGTGCATTATGAGGACAGTCAAACAGCCGCGAGGGGAAGGACCCTGGGCTTGGTTGAGGGGATGGGGTATGATCCGGAGATAACACCTCATCGCCAGCAGGATTTGGTCAACGGTCATTCTCTGGAAGGTTTAGGACGCACACATAAGCAAGGTAGCCTACCGATCTATAATCAAGCAAAAATATTTATTTATAATATATTTCGGTCCTATGTTGTGACAAATTGATGTTCTAGTGTTCTAATTGTTTCTAGGTATGTTTTCCTAAGTTGTTGTTCAGACCTGCATGGGCCACCACTAAAAACATGTCACGACCCGATCCCAACTAATTGGGTCGACTCGGATCATGCCCAGCCTGCACCGTTGTTGAGACGGCGGCAGTAAGCTGTTCAGTAGTAGGTAACCATACAACAATATTATAATTTGTCACAACTCAACATCGGAAAAAAATTTAAAACTTTATTAAACTTTTACATGAAATAAAAGATACAACTAAAACCATTTTTTTATACATCATGAATAAAAGAAAACTCTATGCAAACAGCTCAGCAATCTCGAATTCCTCGTCTTGGGATCGCGTAACAAAGCTTCATCAGTGATACCTAAAATGTTGTCTCCAGTCAGGAGGGAGCAAGAACGAAATATGCATCTCATATCTTAAATAGTAATTGGAAAGTGCAGGATAAACAGTTTGAAATAATGATTTTCAGCAGTTTAAAACAGTTCAGTGTGTTTGAATATGCAAACGTCTATGACCGGCTTGGGTTGATCAGTAGTATCCTAGCGATACGATATGGCTTATCCCCGTGTGTGAGAGGGGTAAGCTAACACAGTCAGTTCAGTAGGGGCTTTGGTCATAAACGTTTACACTATTCCCCCAGTCCCAGATTCAGTAACAGTAACAGTAACAGTCGGTAGAGTTCCGTGCCAGCAGTGTGGTTTAACATGCATCTTAACTTTACTAAATAAAATACAGGAATACACAAATCGTAACTTGCCTTGTATTAGATTGACTGGAAGAACAGTTCGGTACCGAGGAGGACGTCAGGTCCGACTTCGAGTTCCTACAGTTGAGAACTCGATTTAGAATCCTGAAAACCAGACTAAGTGTGCTAGTTGCAATCTCTAGTAGTCATGTCCTAGTCAAGTTTTAAGTTGTTTTAATCTACAGCTAACGGTTACGTCGCAACTACGTGCGTTGATTAAGTCGGTTAATTGGTTTATTTGGAAAATCCCGAAAATCAAGTACAATTTAAAAAAAATCGCGAGAATCAATTATGATTTGGAAAACTTTGTGTTTGTAATATTAAAATACAATTTCTTTTTAGTGATAATCTGTGAGTTAACATTATTTTATTCATTTTAGCTAACTTCGAATTAAACCGTAAATTACGTCCTAAACTACGAATATGCAATCAACCCAAAATCCACCAAAAATAACCACCAAATAATTCCAACACCACAACCATAATTTCCAACCCACAGAATAGTTCCCGAAAAGTCCGGGAAAAATCTATCCAAACCATGCCAACCCAGCAAGTAAAACACAGGTAATTAAAATAACGCGGCTAATCGAAAAGTAAAGCACAGCTATCCGGATTCCCAGGAGGGAACCGGGGAACCGATTTCATCATCGACTCTACGGGGAGGGACGAACTACTCTGATTATCAGAAGTTACCTATTTCCGTTGGCGGGGAGCCGCGGGAAAAACTCGGGAAAGAATCCGAACAAAGTCGGCAGCAGGTAGAAGTCCAATCCCGCGGGAAAAATCCACGGGGACAGCAAGAAATCCTCAGAACAGCGCTGGACAGCAGGTTCGGCCGCGGGATTGCTGACAGCGGCGGGATTGCTGACAGCGGCGGGAGTTTGCTGCTGGCAGCGGGCGGATGGCCTAGATCTGGCCAGACAGGGGGCTCCGGACACGTGGGGTGCGCAGAACAGCGGCGGAGGGTCGGGTCGGCTGCGGGGCGACCGGATCTGGGCGCGGCGGGAAGGGGGTCCCGCGGAGCTTGGAGAAAGGGAAAAAAAGAAATTTGTGAGGAGATGGAGATGGAGATGGGTTGGAGTTTATATAGGGAGGAGGAGAGGAAGTTACGGGAGGGGAAGAGGAAAAAGCCAGTGGAGTTACGGAAGGGGAAGAAGCTCGGCGGGTCGGGAGGTGAAGAGAGCGGTTTCCAGACCGAAAGTAAGAGAGGGAGAGAGAGAGTTATCTTTAGTGAAAAAAATCTTAATGTAATATAAAGCTTAACCTTTCCTTATAAATATATAAAAAATCACTAAATTTTTCTTTTCTTATAACCATTAAGAAGAAGTCAACTTCCTTTATTAAGAAAATCTATTTTCTTTTATAAACATTAAGAACAAGCTTCATAAACAAGTAAATCAATTTTTTTCTAAATAAAATTAATTTCTTTTATAAATAGAAAGAAATACTTGTTTTATTATATATATATTCTTTTAAAAAATTCATAACAATTTTGTTTTTAATTTATAAAATTAATCCAAAAATAAATTCGAGCTCGGGAACGGGTAAAAATCCAGTTTGATTAATTTTAAGGAAAAACAATTATTAATAAATAATAAATACTAAATTGACTTGTAATAATAATAAAATCACATTTAACAACATATTAAAATATTATCGAAAAATAACGGATTTCACAACAAGCCATCAGTCTCTTAGGGTCAATAACAAGTCTAGTGTCTCAATCTTAAGCAAGCGAGTAGATATAACAAGATGGTAGATCATCAGACATACAAAGTAAGGCGTCCCATACATTACATATTCAGATGATCATGAAGCTAGTCATACAAAATACGAAGACTAGCAAGAGTTTAAGTCATACATGATCAACCCTAAGATTTGTCAATCATGCTACAGCCCGTAGGCAGACAGTGAATAAAGTTGCAAACGAGCTAACACTTGCTCGACGGCTAAACGCCTCAAAAGAATATTTTTACAAGGGAGTGGAAGAGCAAAATAAAAACCCACTCGTTGCCGGGATTCCTTCTAGTGTTCACCATCTGGCAGAAAAGTTGAGAGATCCTCGGTAGCTGCTCCGAAATATGGCCATACAAAACCAGCTGGGTCAGACCCCAGAAAGAGCAAGTGCCACAAAGGAGGCTTCACTTAAGAACTAAAACCAGCATGTCAGCACATAAATCATAGGTGAAATAACATAAGACATGAGTTAAAGAAAACAGGATGATAAACGATAAGATAACTAGAGGACTATTCCGGTACCCAAGTTACAACCCGTAAACCAAACAAGGACCGGGGTTGTACCCCTTCACCTGAACAGAACTTAGCCTCGAACCAATTATCGATAAAGTAAAGCATAAACAAGCATGTCCGAAGATATCCATGTACTAGATCTAGGCAAGACTAGACAAGATAGGACTCCATCCATCATTCACGGCCAAGCAAAGAGTACGGCTTGATACTTAACTAACTAGGATTATCACAAGCTTAGTTACTAGCAAGATGCAATGAGGTACGCCTACGGCCACAAGCCCTACAGACTATCCAGGTTATCCAGACGCAAGGTTCATGCTTAGAGTTATCATGCCTTGTTAGGTGACTTGGATGCAACACATGACAGTGTGCATAGTAATCGTTTCATGTAGTGCCCCACATAATAGTGAGCTGGAAATGTGCCCTACTCGTCGGCAGGCTACAAGTCCATCAAGGAAGACGCCCAGATAACGGGATTGCTTGTAGCCGGAATACCTCTCTATATGCTCTACTTGATCAATCTAGTCATTAACCTAGTAAGATTCGGTATGAATCCCTGACCGTGGTAACCAGGGATACATGTCCTAGACATGATGCGAGACAAGACTGGTTGCTTATACAAGCATATTCAATACAATCACCAACGGTGTCAAGAATTCACTTAGCATGTCAGGTTAGCCGTCGCAACAGCGTATCACGGTTATCATGTCAAGATTACTTGTCAAGGGTACACCACGGCGGGTCACCATCATGTCATGTTACTTATCAAGATTACTTATCAAGGCAAGAGTGCGTCACAACGGACCACCATCAAGAATTATCATGTCAAATTACTTGTCAAGAGTGCACCACGGCGGGTCACTAATCATGCAATTCCATCACTAAGCCTTGTTCCGATTAACATTCATAAATAATGTCATGATCACATCGGGTTCATGTCGAGTTTACATCAAAAGGCGTAAGGATATAAAATGGGTGCAAAAATCATAAAAAGGGGAATATGGGGACATAATGCGCCCAAGGGGGGAGCAAGGGTTACTATGGCCAACATGTGGCATTAGCCAAGTTGCGCCAGGGTAACAGGTTGCGCCAAGGCAAGTAGGGTCAGGTCCAGTTGTGCCTAAACATCAGGTTGCGCCTGAGTCAGACTGCGCTCAAGTCAGGCTGCGCTCAAGTCAGTGTATGCAAGACATACGTCTCCAAAAGGCAGCGTATGGACTCCATACGACTCCTCTTCAAGGCAGCGTATGTACTCCATACGACTCCTCATCAAGGCAGCGTATGAGGTCCATACGACTCATTGTCACCCAAGTCAGCGCATGCAAGACATACGTCTCCAAAAGGCAGCGTATGGACTCCATACGACTCCTCATCAAGGCAGCGTATGAGGTCCATACGACTCCTCTTCAAGGCAGCGTATGTACTCCATACGACTCCTCATCAAGGCAGCGTATGAGGTACATACGACTCCTCTTCAAGGCAGCGTATGTACTCCATACGACTCCTCATCAAGGCAGCGTATGAGGTCCATACGACTCCTCTTCAAGGCAGCGTATGTACTCCATACGACTCCTCATCAAGGCAGCGTATGAGGTCCATACGACTCCTCTTCAAGGCAGCGTATGTACTCCATACGACTCCTCATCAAGGCAGCGTATATACTCCATACGACTCCTCATCAAGGCAGCGTATGAGTCAGACTGCGCTGTGCTAAAGAGCGCGCGCAACTCAGTGACACAAGCTAAAAAGCTCGTGCACACTGCTCACCGTCTTCTCCAAATCAGCAAGTACTCCATGGTTTGAACCCAAAGCTTCAAAAGTCCATAACTTGGTCAAAACAAGTCCAAATCCAACTTTTCAAAGGTCAAAATTGGGTAGAATAAAATTCTCTACAACATAGAACCATCAAAACTTGAAAACAAAGAAGTTTGATAGATCAAAACCACCAAAATCCGAAAATAACTAATTTCTAGATCTACAAAAATTAAAGCCTCAAAATGGAAAATGACAAGTTCTAATGTGTCTTAGAAACATGAGGAGAAGCTAATGGAACAATAAAAATGGGCTCTCTTGTGAAAGCAAGTTGCACTTGCCTAAGGGGTGTTCTTGGTTGGTGGTGGGTTTAATGGAGAAGGAAGAAGAGTTAATGAAAAAGTGGAGGAGAGAGAAAAGTTAGGTGGGTTATAAAGGGGGATGGTGGTAGGTTTAACATGATGAACCAAGAATAAACTAAGCCAACCCAAAATAAACCAAGTTAAACCATTACATGCCATGACGAACCTAATCAAGATTAAACTGAAATTAGCTAGCCAGGCAGGAAAATAAAAATACATGTCAGGATCCCGTATACGTATACTGGAAATACGTAGAACGAAAAACGGAGGTGACAACTCTACCCACCTTAAAAGAATTTTGTCCTCGAAATTTAATCAAGAGGCTAGAGATGTCGAGCAAGCTATATCAATTGCAGGCAATATATGACTAGCAGTCAATCAAGCAATCATTCATGCAAGCAAGAAACTTAAGCATATGGCATAAGAAAGACATTATACCTTACGAGTCAAACAGGTCGAGATATCGCGATCGGATATCATCCTCACGCTCCCACGTTGACTCACCCAAAGAATGATGACCCCAAGCAACACGGACTAACTTGATAGTCTTGTTCTTGAGTATCTTCTCCCTCCGGTACAATATGGATACGGGTCTCTCCTCATACGAAAGGTTGGTACCAACAACCAATTTCGAATGATCAAGAACGTGACTCGGATCCGGGATATACCGTCGTAATTGGGATACATGTAAGACATCATGTACCTCACGTAACGACGACGGAAGAGCGAGACGATAGGATACATCACCTACTCGTTCTAGAATATCAAACGGCCCTATATACCTAGGACTGAGCTTTTCCCGTACGCCGAATCGAATGACGCCACGGGTAGGCGAGATCCTAAGGAATACGTGGTCGCCGACAGAAAATTCAAGGGGATGCCGATGAGAATCGGCCCAATGACGCTGGCGATCTTGGGCAACTCGAAGATGATCTCTGACTTGTCTGACCACCTCAATAGTCTGCGTTACCATCTCTAGTCCAAGCATTTGCCTCTCACCGATATCGTCCCAAGCTAAAGGAGATCTGCACTTTCTGCCGTACAAGGCCTCGAAAGGTGCCATCTGGATACTAGCCTGGAAACTGTTGTTGTACGAGAACTCTACGAGATGCAGGTGGTCTTTCCACGAACCACCAAAGTCGAGTGCACATGACCGCAACATGTCTTCAAGAGTCAGGATCGTGCGTTCTGACTGACCATCTGTCTGCGGATGGTAGGCTGAACTGAACTTGAGACGAGTCCCCAAACTCTCTTGAAGACTCCACCAAAAGTGCAAGGTGAATCTTGAATCTCTGTCGAACACAATACTGACTGGCACTCCATACAATCTGACTATCTGCCTGAGGTACATCTCTGCAAGTTGATCCGTCGACTGACCGATTCTGAAAGGAAGAAAATGAGCTACCTTCGTGAGACGATCAACTATAACCCAGATGGCATCTCTCCCAGCTGGGGATCTAGGTGATCAAGTTACAAAATCCATGGTAATGTGCTCCCATTTCCATTCTGGGATCGGTAAAGGTTGAAAAAGTCCAGCTGGTCTCTGATGTTCGGCCTTAACTTGTTGACAAACTAAACAACGAGAGACAAACCGGGCTATCTCCCTCTTCATGCCATTCCACCAAAAATGCTGCCGAATATCACGATACATCTTCGTACCGCCGGGATGAATTGAATACTGAGAACTGTGAGCCTCTGCCATGATCTCATGTCTGATATCACCACTGGGTACATAAAGACGTCTCCCATGTCGGAGTGTAACGTCCTTATGAACACATAACTCTGATCTTCGCCCTGCTACACATTCTGCTCTCAGCCGCTGAAGCTTAGAATCCGTGGACTGAGCTAACTTGATCCTCTCAACTATACTGGACTGAACTTGCATATTGGCCATCAATGCCACACTGGAAGGAAGAACAACTTCAATACCCATCTTCTGAAGATCTGCTAACAACTCTGGCTGCGCCGTTAGAAAATAAACTCCGGCTCTCCTGCTCAATGCATCTGCTACTACGTTGGCCTTCCCAGGATGATACTGCAAGCTGATGTCATAATCCACAAGTAGCTCTAGCCATCTTCTCTGACGCATATTAAGATCCTTCTGGGTAAACACATACTTCAGACTCTTGTGGTCGGTGAAAATCTCCACCCGATCTCCATACAAATAATGTCTCCAAAGTTTCAATGCAAAAACTACGGCTGCTAACTCCAGGTCATGGGTTGGGTAATTCCTCTCATGGTCACGAAGTTGACGTGACGCATAAGCGACTACCTTACCATGCTGCATCAAGACACATCCTAATCCCTTGCCGGATGCGTCACAATAAACTGAAAATCCTCCCTTCCCGTCGGGAAGCGTGAGAATGGGGGCCGTCATCAATCTCCGCTTCAACTTCTCAAATAAACTCTGACACTCTGCTGTCCAAGCAAACTGCACATCCTTACGGGTCAACTGCGTCAATGGCGCTGAAATCCGAGCAAAGTCTGACACAAAACGTCGGTAATAGCTGGCCAATCCGAGGAAACTCCGAACTTCTGCGACGGTGCTAGGTACTGGCCATGTCTCTATAGCCACTATCTTCTGGGGATCAACTTCCACTCCACCTCTGGTGATGATATGACCCAAGTACGAGATACGATCCAACCAAAACTCGTACTTACTGAACTTCGTGTACAACTGGTGCTCCCTGAGAATCTGAAGAACTACACGAAGATGCTGCTCATGTTCTGCCTCGTTCTCACTATAGACTAAGATGTCGTCTATGAACACTATCACGAACTGGTCCAAATAGGGCATGAAGATACGATTCATGAGGTCCACGAATACGGCCGGCGCATTGGTCGCTCCAAATGGCATAACAAGGAACTCCCAATGTCCATATCTCGATCTGAATGCTGTATTCAGGATGTTCTGCTCTTTGACTCTGATCTGATGGTACCCTGATCGCAAGTCAATCTTCGAGAATACTGCCGCTCTCCTGAGCTGATCAAATAAATCATCTATCCTTGGTAAAGGATATCTGTTCTTAATTGTTACAGAGTTCAAGGTACGATAATCAACACATAATCTTGACGTACCATCCTTCTTCTTCACAAGAAGCATCGGAGCTCCCCAAGGTGATCCGCTAGCACGAATAAATCTCTTGGTTCTAAGTTCTTCAATCATCTTGTACAGGACCTCCAACTCTGATGGTGCCATCCTATAGACTCTCTCTGACACTGGTGTCGTCCCTGGAATCAAGTCGATAGTGAACTCTATCTCTCTCTCTGGGGGCATACCTGGAAGCTCTTCGGAAAATACGTCAGGAAACTCTTCTACAACTCTGGAAAACTGAACTGCTGCTGCTACGGTCATCCGCAATGCTGGGGAAGAAGGTTCTACTCCGCCTCGAGGAAAGGAAAACTCTGGCTCACCGGGAATACTAAAAATAATCTTGCCGACATGGCAATCTATTCTAGCATACTGGTCCCTCAACCAATCCATTCCTAGGACTACATCATAATCGGCCATCGGGAACTCTATCAACCTAGCGGGAAACTCTCTACCGCTAACTACGATTCGACACGAGGAAAACAACCTATCTATACCCACAAGTCCGTTACCAGTAAGTATATTGAGCCTTACTGATAATGACTCGGGCTCCAGTCCTATCCGTGTCGTGAATCGTGCAGACATAAATGAATGTGATGCACCTGAATCAAACAATACTGATACAGGAAAAGAGTTGACGAGAATGGTACCTGCCACCACCTCACCTGATGCCAACTCCTCCTCTACGGTCAAAGCTATCGCTTGACCGTGCCCTCTGGGTACTGGTCCTCTCTGCTGAAAACTTCTCTGGCGATTCTGAACCTGAGCTTGGACCTGGGCATACTGTTGCGGTCGCTGCTGCTGGAATGCCTGAGCCTGAGGCGGCAATGGTCTCGGAGGCTGATACTGCTGCTGCTGCACTGGTGCTGGTCCCCTCACTGAGGGACTAGTCTGGGCCGATGAGGATGAACCGGCTCTCTGTGGGCAGGACCCTATCATGTGATCCGGTGCCCCACAAGCCAAACACAATCCTTGTGCTCGACGACATTCTGACACTACATGCCCTGGCATCCCACAATGAGTGCAGCCCATTGTGGAAGACTGCCTCCGCTTCTGCTGCTGAGGATACGTCAGAGTCGAATGCTGAACCGACGTAACTGATGCTGCCCTCCTTGGAGCTCCAATGGTCAAGGCCCTAGCTGCCGGGGCTGGGGCTGAAGACTGGATCATCTGACCATGGGACCGCTTCCGCCCTCCAGTTCTGTCCACAATTCTCTGTGAGGTATACTCATGCCTCTTAGCTGCCCGCAAAATAGCATCAAAGGTCTGATGCTCAAACTGCTCCACTGCTAGAATGATCTCTAGGTGGAGTCCCTGCTGGAACCGTTGCGCTCGATCAAACTCGATTGCCACCAAAGTGGGAGCAAACTGACTTAGTCTTTAAAACTCTGCCGCATATCCATTGACCGTCCTGCTCATCTGCCTGAGATTGGTGAACTTCGTCTGTAAGTCATGTCGAGCCACAGCATCGAAGTACTTGATCTGAAACTTGTCACTGAATACCGCCCACGGAACAGGCGTTGCCAAACCAAATGCTATCATCGCCCACCAGGTGCGGGCTAGGTCCAATAACTGTAGACGTACCACAGCTACCTTCTCTCCTTCTGGAGTCTTGGCTGCATCTAAGATAATCTCAATGTCCTGGAGCCACGCATCAGCTGCAATAGCATCTTCACTCCCATCAAAGAAGGGAGGGTTGAGGCGCTTGAAACTGCTAGCCGCACTGTTCCCTTGATAACCAACACGGCCCATGGCATCCTGTACTGCCTGGTACAGGGCATCGCCCCGACGATCTTGAGACGCAAGCAATGTCCTGATGAGACCCACCAAGGTGCCATCGTTAGGCTCTGCAGGCTGGACTGGCTGAACTGGGGGCTCGGGATCCCCGGAATGCATGACTCGGGAGGCCGCTCCAGAGTGCTGGGCTTGGTCTCCAGGTTGCTGTTGGTCCACTGGAGGTGCTCTGCCTCGCTGATCGGTAGGACCAGGAACAATGTCGCTGAAGAAACGACATGGAGAACAATAAGAAAGGACCATGATAGATCGAGGACACAAACATGTGATCAGGTCAAGGATTCTGAAAGATCAGAAGGCACGAGTAGAGATCAAGGGCGAGTGCTGATTGAGACATCTATCCGGTAAACCCTCACACAACTTGATTTACAAGACCTGCACGTGCCACCACTTAAACCGTGTCACGCCCCAGAACCAGAATACTGGAGAGCGGGGGACAGACACAGCCAGCTACGTACATTGAAGTAATTCTCACCTCGCAATACGGTCACGGCTGTCTAGATGCATAAGGGTTTACTACAAGCCATCAGTCTCTTAGGGTCAATAACAAGCCTAGTGTCTCAATCTTAAGCAAGCGAGTAGATATAACAAGATGGTAGATCATCAGACATACAAAGTAAGGCGTCCCATACATTACATATTCAGATGATCATGAAGCTAGTCATACAAAATACGAAGACTAGCAAGAGTTTAAGTCATACATGATCAACCCTAGGATTTGTCAATCATGCTACAGCCCGTAGGCAGACAGTGAATAAAGTTGCAAACGAGCTAACACTTGCTCGGCGGCTAAACGCCTCAAAAAAATATTTTTACAAGGGAGTGGAAGTGCAAAATAAAAATCCACTCGTTGCCGGGATTCCTTCTAGTGTTCACCATCTGGCAGAAAAGTTGAGAGATCCTCGGTAGCTGTTCCGAAATCTGGCCATACAAAACCAGCTGGGTCAGACCCAGAAAGAGCAAGTGCCACAAAGGAGGCTTCACTTAAGAACTAGAATCAGCATGTCAGCACATAAATCATAGGTGAAATAACATAAGACATGAGTTAAAGAAAACAGGATGATAAACGATAAGATAACTAGAGGACTATTCCGGTACCCAAGTTACAACCCGTAAACCAAACAAGGACCGGGGTTGTACCCCTTCACCTGAACAGAACTTAGCCTCGAACCAATTATCGATAAAGTAAAGCATAAACAAGCATGTCCGAAGATATCCATGCACTGGATCTAGGCAAGACTAGACAAGATAGGACTCCATCCATCATTCACAGCCAAGCAAAGAGTACGGCTTGATACTTAACTAACTAGGGTTATCACAAGCTTAGTTACTAGCAAGATGCAATGAGGTACGCCTACGGCCACAAGCCCTGCAGACTATCCAGGTTATCCAGATGCAAGGTTCATGCTTAGAGTTATCATGCCTTGTTAGGTGACTTGGATGCAACACATGACAGTGTGCATAGTAATCATTTCATGTAGTGCCCCACATAACAGTGAGCTGGAAATGTGCCCTACTCGTCGACAGGCTACAAGTCCATCAAGGAAGGCGCCCAGATAACGGGATTACTTGTAGCCGAAATACCTCTCTATATGCTCTACTTGATCAATCTAGTCATTAACCTAGTAAGATTCGGTATGAATCCCTGACCGTGGTAACCAGGGATACATGTCCTAGACATTATGCGAGACAAGACTGGTTGCTTATACAAACATATTCAATACAATCACCCACGGTGTCAAGAATTCACTTAGCATGTCAGGTTAGCCGTCGCAACAGCGTATCACGGTTATCATGTCAAGATTACTTGTCAAGGGTGCACCACGGCGGGTCACCATCATGTCATGTTACTTATCAAGATTACTTATCAAGGCAAGAGTGCGTCACAACGGACCACCATCAAGAATTATCATGTCAAATTACTTGTCAAGAGTGCACCACGGCGGGTCACTAATCATGCAATTCCATCACTAAGCCTTGTTCCGATTAACATTCATAAATAATGTCATGATCACATCGGGTTCATGTCGAGTTTACATCAAAAGGCGTAAGGATATAAAATGGGTGCAAAAATCATAAAAAGGGGAATATGGGGACATAATGCGCCCAAGGGGGGAGCAAGGGGTACTATGGCCAACAAGTGGCATTAGCCAAGTTGCGCCAGGGTAACAGGTTGCGCCAAGGCAAGTAGGGTCAGGTCCAGTTGTGCCTAAACATCAGGTTGCGCCTGAGTCAGACTGCGCTCAAGTCAGGCTGCGCTCAAGTCAGGCTGCGCTCAAGTCAGTGTATGCAAGACATACGTCTCCAAAAGGCAGCGTATGGACTCCATACGACTCCTCTTCAAGGTAGCGTATGTACTCCATACGACTCCTCATCAAGGAAGCGTATGAGGTCCATACGACTCCTTGTCACCCAAGTCAGCGTATGCAAGACATACATCTCCAAAAGGCAGCGTATGGACTCCATACGACTCCTCATCAAGGCAGCGTATGAGGTCCATACGACTCCTCTTCAAGGCAGCGTATGTACTCCATACGACTCCTCATCAAGGCAGCGTATGAGGTCCATACGACTCCTCTTCAAGGCAACGTATGTACTCCATACGAATTCTCATCAAGGCAGCGTATGAGGTCCATACGACTCCTCTTCAAGGCAGCGTATGTACTCCATACGACTCCTCATCAAGGCAGTATATGTACTCCATACGACTCCTCATCAAGGCAGCGTATGTACTCCATACGACTTCTCATCAAGGCAGCGTATGAGTCAGACTGCGCTGCGCTAAATAGCGCACGCAACTCAGTGGCGCAAGCTAAAAAGCTCGCGCACACTGCTCACTGTCTTCTCCAAATCAGCAAGAACTCCATGGTTTGAACCCAAAGCTTCAAAAGTCCATAACTTGGTCAAAACAAGTCCAAATCCAACTTTTCAAAGGTCAAAATTTGGTAGAATAAAATTTTCTACAACATGGAACCATCAAAACTTGAAAACAAAGAAGTTTGATAGATCAAAACCACCAAAATCCGAAAATAACTAATTTCTAGATCTACAAAAATTAAAGCCTCAAAATAGAAAATGACAAGTTCTAATGTGTCTTAGAAACATGAGGAGAAGCTAATGGAACAATAAAAATGGGCTCTCTTGTTGGAAGCAAGTTGCACTTGCCTAAGGGGTATTCTTGGTTGGTGGTGGGTGTAATGGAGAAGGAAGAAGAGTTAATGAGAAAGTGGAGGAGAGAGAAAAGTTAGGTGGGTTATAAAGGGGGATGGTGGTGGGTTTAACATGATGAACCAAGAATAAACTAAGCCAACCCAAAATAAACCAAGTTAAACCATTACATGCCATGACGAACCTAATCAAGATTAAACTGAAATTAGCTAGCCAGGCAGAAAAATAAAAATACATGTCAGGATCCCGTATACGTATACTGGAAATACGTAGAACGAAAAACGGGGATGACAGAGTGCCTCGCCATTCGCCAACGGCTACAACGAGTGCCAGGCCAATGGCTGTAACAAGTGCCACGCCAATGTAATCCAGCAACTATATTGTATACTATCCTACAAAATATCCAGCAAGTAGAAATATCAAATATGAGCAAAAGATTGCAGAAATATGAGCAATATAGCAACAAATACAGATAACCAAAGTTAGACTTTGAACCAAATACTAATGTCCAGTATTATGCTGGCAGCATATAACCTTACATAATGTAAATTTCAGTTGTATCCACTGAACAAAGAGTATCTTGCTGGCAGCATATGTAACAAATAGTAATCAATTTCAGTCACATAGTAAAAAAAAAGAGTTTCTTGCTTGCAGCATATGTAACTTAACGTAATATAAGTCACTTAATTGTCCAATTAATTGCTAACTTAAATGCATGTATTCTTTGAACACGAGCTGGATACTATACATTGAACACAACTATCTATCCAGAATGTTTGAGAACAAGCATCTATCCACAACATGTAACCAAATATGGATTCAGAATACTAATGTCGAGTACCAGAACAAGCATCTATCCACAACATGATCAGCAAATACTAATGTTCCAGAACAAACATCTATAGCAACCCTGCATTTTTGGGAGCTTACATGGACATTTTTTTGTAGCACCGTGCATATTCTATAATGCAAAAATACATATTCATGAATTCACGACATAAAGGGGTCAGGAAGAATAAGGGATACTTACAGTGAGAGAGAACTGTAACAACAAGATTCAAATATCGAGACAACAAGGGGCCAAATCTAGGTTAGATCTCGAGAAGTGATGCTCCTTCCATAGTTCCATGATTCATGCAAGAAAATAGCAAATTAATTAGAAAAAAAGAAATAAAATAAAGAAATATTTACAGATAAATTAAAATCGAGAGAATATAGTAATTTCTTACAAGATCTAGGTTAGATCTCGACTGATGTATGTTAGATGTCGACAAATCTAGGTTAGATCGAGAGATCGAGAGAGACTTAGGGTTGTTCTCCACTGACTCGAGATGCAGAATTGAGAGAGCCAGAGTCCGCAATAGCAGAACTGGAAACTCGAGAGAGGCAGGCCCATATGATGTCCACGAACCAAGAGAGATCTCAAGGTTGTTCTCCACAGACTACAGAGTCTCTCTCCAGACCAAAGCAATTTTGTAAACCCTAATTTCTTAAATTCGGAAAGAGGAAAGGGAGGAGAACACTGAAGAGATGGAGAGGCAGGGTTTCCGTTAGGAAGAGGAAGGGGAGAAGTAGAATGAGTCACGAGAGGGAGATTGGAGAAGGGGAGAGGCAGCGGCTGAAAAATGAGTGAGAGAGAGAGAATTTTAGGTTATACAACTGATATAGAGGAAGGCTATATTGGTAATTTTGTTTTTAGTGCTGAAACCCTATTCGGTTTTCGGTTCGGTCGGGTGACCGAATCCAAAACCCGTTAACCGAACCGAAACCCGAAAACTTACAATTCTTCAACCGAATTTTGAACTGTATATAAATAAACTGAATCGAACAGTAACTTCGGTTCGGTTCGGTTTACGGTTATAAACCGTTTATTACTCACCCCTACCCATATGCGGCTCGGCACTATGCAGCACTATGCAGCACTCCCATATGCGGCTCGGTACTATGCGGCACTATGCAGCACTCCCATATGCAGTTCGGCACTATGCAGTACTATTCATCGTCCCTGCCAAAACCAGAGCAGATGACATAGAAATTGTTCAAATATTGTTTTGGTCATAACTTCCTCAAAATAAGTCAAAATCTAACTTTTCAAAGGTCAAAATTGTGTAGAATCAAATTTCCTACAACCTAAGCCCATTAGTTTTCGAAAATAACCAAGTTTGATAGATCAAATCCATGTAAATACATAAAATCCTAATTTTAGAAACTTAGATCTACACAAAACTAGCCATTAGGATCAAAAACTCCAAGAACTAAACTTGTAGAGAATGAAGAGAAGAACAATATAGACAAATAATATCAAAAAAAATCAAAAATAAAAAATGCACAAATCTCCACTTTTGAGCAAGTTGTACTTGCCTAAGGATGGTGGTTGAGAAAAATAAATGGAAGAGTAAATGAGGAGAGAGAGTGAGGAAGAGAATATAAATAGGGGTTGGGTTGGCTTAAGAAAACCCTAATCTCTAAACATGCTCTAAGCCTTTCCACTAATGATATGCTTAAAAGCTACATGCAACCATTAAATAATAATAAATAGAATTATGCACATGCTAAATACGGGATACCATGTACAGAATTCATGAAAGAATACGTATATCGGGATCGGGGAGTGACACTGCAGGAGCGAAACAGATCAGGGGAAGGTTTGGGAGAGTCACCCATGCTAAGACAGTCGCTGGGTCTTCCGCCATGTCGAACTCAGGGGACCATTTAATGATAAGGTATGGTAGCTTGTCGATCCTAACTGTTCCTCTAATCCAGACTAACTTGTAGTTAGATTCTGAGGAAAGGTGGATGTAAATGTGTTTAGGGTCCACGGGGACAACCTTGTACCCCGCTGATATGCCCCAACTAGCAATCTCATCCTGGACCTTCGACAACTTCGGACAGCCTGCAGTAAATTTCAGAACAAATGTGTGAGTGAAAGTCACTGATAGAGAGGTGATTTCTTCAGGCGAGAAGGGCACTAGGATCTCTTTGATGTCAGGCGATTGGGGGAGGTTGATGTTAGGAAGCTCGATAGCGGGGACCGATGCGAAATGCTGAGAGGCTCGATCGATCCTTGTCATGTCTGCGTACGACACCGCTGCGGGGGAAGGGTTGGTTCGCACTCGAACTAGAGGGGGAAGGGGCCCCGACGTCTCCTACGCAGGGCAGCGCGGGGAAGAAGAGCTCGAATGAAATCTCCGAAAAGAGCGCTGCGGCGCCAAAGGGTTCGGCACCATGCCGGCCAAGGGAAGGAAGCAGGCCCGAGGGGGCGCAATGAATGAAGGGGCGGTACGGTGCGGACCAGCGAAGAGTGCGCCAGAGCCGGGTGGCAGCGCCGTACCGTAGGCTCCAGGGCACGCCGGGGGGTGCCCTGCGCCAAACGAAAGAGGCGCCAGGTGCTCGAGAGGCGATGTGCGCCCAAGAGGCGACGCGCCACCAAGGAGCGAGGGGGAAGCGGTCGACCAAGAGGGGGACCGCCCATAACCTCGTCCGCAGGAAAGATGGTACCGCCCAAGGCCGTACCAGACGTGCCACGGACCTCGGGAGGTGCGGGTGCACTAGCCAACTCGCCGAGGGGGTCGAGACTATGAGGCGTGCCTAAACCATCATCCACAAGTGGCGCGCCTAAACAGGCGCCCACAGAGTTCGGGCAGGAGGCACTCATAGGGGACTCTTTTGGAAGCGCGCCAAGGAGAGGGGAACCTCCAGATGACACGCCCGGCAGGAGGGTCTCGTCCGATAGATACGCGACAAGATGGCCATGCGCCAAAGGGTAGGCGCAGCTCTAGTCGCCCAAGGGGCCTGAGCCAGGGAGCGCGCAATCCGCCATGCCCACAGGAGCGGGCACGAAGTGGCCTGCGCCACAAGGAAAAGCATAGAGCGTGCCTAGGAGAGGCTGCGCATCAGGGTGCGCACCTTCCAACGAAGGGGAGGGGTTCGCGCAAACCGACAAGTGCGCAGCATCTCCCAAAAGGAGAGACGCCGAAAGCTCCAGATTCAAATTTGAAACAAATGAAAAGATAGCTGTCGGCATCGGGGATCGTGCCTGGGAGGGACCCGAGGAGGCCAGCGCGTCTCCCAAGGGGAGCCGAACTGCCGCCTGGGACGGACCCACAGCGTTCCATGAGGGGGGCCGCGACGCCGGGATAGAGGATCCCGGCCGGAGGAGCTCTGGAGGGAGACGGAACAGGGGAAGGAAGAGAGGGGCAACCGCTGGGATGGCCAGCGGTGGGGGGAGGCTGGGAGGAAGGGGGCCGGGGCGAGGGGAGGTGGCTGCCCGAGGATGGCCTGCAGGTTGGGCGGCCAGGCCGCCTGAAGCGGGAGCATACCCGAGACGCCGGCCAGACGGAGAGGGGTGAAGGAAGGGAGACCGCCAGGAGAGGGGGACGACCTCCGCTGCAAAGGCGCAAGGCCCAGCCGGAGGGGCTAGGACAGGGAGCAGGGAGCTCCTGGTCGCCTCCAGCGGGCTCTCCCGAACGCCATTAAGAAGGGAGAACGCTTATATATATATATATATATATATATATATATATATATATATATATATATATATATATATATATAGGGAGCGGATCAAAAGCCTCCCTTAAAAAGCCCCCCAAAAAACTCCCTCACTCAAATTTGTAATATTAATGTTAATATTAATGTTAATGTTAATATTAATTTTTTTTAATTTTTTATATATTAATGTTAGTGTTAATGTTAATATTAATATTAATGTTAATGTTAATGTTAATGTTAATGTTAATGTTAATATTAATTTTAATGTTAAGTTTAATGTTAATTTTAGTATTTAACATTAATATTAACATACATTAACATTAATATTAACATTAATATTAACATTAAATTACGGATTAGAGTGAGGGAGGTTTTTGGGGGGCTTTCTAAGGGGGGCT
>JANAVB010041816.1:7500-152500 GCA_029216955.1 Iris pallida | reverse complement strand
ACAAAAGTTGCAAATAATATTTTTGGACCAAGTTCTTTGTATGTATAGGAATGGATCAGGGAGGTTGAGCTCCTTGTCGAAGGAGGCGCGGCCATCATCCGTGTAGCAGCTGACAACGTCATCCACGGAGCAGCCGACCACGTCATCCGCGGAGCTTGAGCTCCTTCTCGAAGGAGGCACGGCCGTCATCCGCGGAGCAGCCTCTCTCTCTCTCTCTCTCTTCCTGGTATAGAGTTTTTTTTTTTTAGAAATCAAACTTCACTAAGAGAGAGGGAGAGAGCTCAGAGAGAGAGAGGGGAGAAGTCTTTAGATGCCGGCGCAGAATGGAAAGAGGAAAGAGAATGATTTGGTTAGGGTTTTTTCTTTTTGGTATATATAGGAATTGGATCAGGGTTTTTTTCTTTTTTTCTTTTTTTCTTGATCCTTCTCAATCAGTCAATTGCATCAATAAGAGACTCGTGGCACTCAAATGAGTAACATTATTCGTACCTTCAAATGTTTTTTCAAACTATTGCTCCTGACATGACATCTGACATGACAGCTAACACGGTAAATTTTAATCTAAAAAATAATTATCCAACTTTTTTTAATATTAATGTTAATATTAATTTTAATTTTAATTTTAATTTTAATATTTATTTTAATATTAATATTAATATAATTTTAAATTTTAACCTTTAATGTTAATGCTAATGTTAATTTTAATTTTAATTTTAAAGTTAATTTTAATATTAATATTAATTCTAGTTTTAATTTTAATTTTAAAATTTTTCTTGTTAGCTGCCATGTCAGACGACATCTAAGCTGTCACCTAAGGAGATATATTTGGAGGGACAAATAGCAGTTTTCTACTCATATATCCTTTTTTTTTAAACCAAATCATAGATACTATCAATAAAAGTTTCTTTAAGAAAAATAGAGAAATTACTTTTCAAACTAATTTTTTTAGCTAAATAATAGAATAGTAGAAAGTAAAATGCTGATTATAATGGGAATAACCCTAAGTACGAGTTGTTATGACAATCGGGAATTTAAATTCCATATAGCTATTGTCTTTTCTAGCCATGTCATATAGGGACCAGGGGTGAGCATTATTCAGTTTGGTTTTTGAAAAAAATTTAATTTCGGTTTTATAATAAGACTTATGAAAATATGTAAATATTATAAATTATATGCATATTTTATAATTAAAAATATGTTTTTTTTTTTATATTTTGAAAACAATAATTTTATGTATATGTTTTGAAGTTCAATTTTAAAATTCAACAACTAGTCTAATTTTGGGTCCAATTTTGAAATACAACAAACGTATGTATAACAAATATATTTGGGTAAAGTGCATTTAAACCCTCCTTAGAGTTGACTCGTTCGTAAAATAAGACCTTTTAGAAAACTTAAGCAGTTTACACCTCCCGCAAAACCGTTTTTGCTCGGAATGTCCCTTTCCGTCAAAATGACGTTAGAACTAGTCGTTAGAGCCCATATTTTGGATAAAAAAAATGTGCACTCCCCAAAATACCCCTAATGCTTACATTGTGGCTGCTGGCTCTCTTTCATTCTCTATATATAAGAATGTTTGTTTGAAACATAAAATCTAAGCTTTATATTTTCTATTTTTTGACCGATTGGTTGGAAGGAAAAATAATATTTAATTTTTTTTATATTCTTTTTTTTTACTTATTTGCTCTCATTTAATGTTTGAAGCTTTTTCTTATCTGCAGATCTCAAATCCAACTGCAAATTTTTTTTATATTCCCTTTTTTTTTTTACTTATTTGCTCTCATTTAATGTTTGAAGCTTTTTTTACTTATTCCTTTTTTTTCTCAAGACGTCCAAATAGAAATTATGGAAGCCTATTCCTAGATAATCGACAAAGGCGGTGGCAGCCACTGAACCCGGACCATACTTTGACATACATGTTTTGCAATTTATTTTTGGATTTTTGACACGTTTAGTAATATTTAAGTTATTTGTTTAAGTAATACATGTGATGAAAATAAATTTGTACAAAGATTTACAATTTAAGTTAGAATTAATAAATAAATAATTACGATAATAGTCGTGACTAATAAATTATTAAGTAAGACTATAATGATGATTATAATGATGATTACTAAATTATTAATTAAAATTATTATAATATATAAATTATTAACTATAATTATAATTATAATTAAATTATTATTAATTAATATTATAATAAAATTGTAATTAATAAATTATTAACTAAGATTATAATTATTAATTAAGATTATAATTATTATAAAATATTAAATAATATAATATTAGTTACAGCTATCTAGCTCCAAGTACGGTTTAAAAAATATGCCCTAAGTTAAATGGCTGGATAGTTCAGGACTAACCGGACATTTGTTAAAAGATTTTTTTTTCCAGAAAAATTTAAGATGAAAACCTACTATTTAGATTATAAATATTTATTTTCGAAAATGACGTCAAGCATGAGAATTCTATCTTTTTAAGAACGGGAGGTTATTTTAATAATCTTTTTAATATTTTGTTTTTGTTTCCATTTTTTTAGTTCTTATTTCAAATTTTTTTTCATCTTTTTAATAATCTTTTCTAGTTTTTTAAGAGTGACTTTTATTTTCAAATTTGTATAGTTTTTGTTTTTGTCTTTTTTCATTGTTTAAGATTTATCCTCATTTTTGGTTTTTTGGAATATTTTGTCTATTTTTATTTTTTCCATATTTTAATAATATTTTTTTTTTTGGTATTTTTTTCCCAATTTTTCATCATTTCTATTTTTTAAGAATTGATTTTTTTTTTGTATTTATCAGTTTTGTTTTTCCAAAATTTTTTATATATTGTTAAATAAAAAATAATTTATGAAAAAATAATTTTAAATAATATTTATCCACTTTTTTACGGAACTAACCGTTTTTTAACAAGTTAATATTAATTAAAATAATTTTAATAAATAATTTTACTAGCAAAGATCATTTTTTTCTTTGTTAATATTTATCCACTTTTTAACAAGTATTTTTGCATAACCGTTTTTAACAAAATAATTTTAGAACTAACCGTTTTTAACAAGTTAATATTAGATTGTCCAGGGGTAAAATGGTCAACACAACCCAATTTTAACACCCGTTAACAGAAAAGTTAGCTTAGGGGGTGATTTGAGCATTTTTGTAACCTTTTGGGTTTTTCAAATTAGGGAGTCTTTAATTGCGTTTTCGTAACATCTAAGGAGGGTTTAAATGCACTTTACCCAATATATTTTTAATATAGTTTAACTATTTTTTTAACTTTGGGCTCAACCCATTAACCAATAGAAATAGTTCGACCGAACAAATCGTATCATTTCGGTTCAATTTTAGTTATGACTAATTTTATTTCGATTTTGATTTTTAGAAATTCGATTTATTGGATTTTAATTACAAGATTCTAACTAAGGGGATATGGGTCCGTGATTTTTTTTTGTCTTATCATCAATTGAACTCCACGGTTATATATTAAAGGAATATTTTAGCAAATGTTTCCACTATAAATATACAAATTAGCATATACCTTCACTTATTTAAAAAATTAACAAACGTCCTCATTATAAATAAAATAATCAAAGTTTTGGTTAAATAGTTGTGGTATATCTTAAATTTTAAAATGTTATATACAATGAAATGAGGACATTTGCTAATTTTTAAGTAAGTGGAGGTATATGATAGTTTCTATATTTGTAAGACTAATTTGCAACTTAATACCCTCAACTATCTACGTTTGGCAGCTTGATATCCTATACTATTTTTATTAGTAACTTGATTCCCTCAAAAGAATATATACCAATGTCACGCCCCGATCCCAAAACGTATGGGATTAGGACATAACCTGGCCAGCTGATACGATGTCACGACCCGCACCCTAGGTAGGGGCACAAGTGCGTGACAACGCCCAGCCTAAACCGTAAAAACGGCATAGAACGCTGTAGGTCTACTAGCCAACAAACAGTATATAATAACCTGTCATCTCCGCACGGAGGTATATAATATGAAATACTGATAAACTCAATCACAGTCTA
Source organism: Iris pallida (assembly GCA_029216955.1). Taxonomy (NCBI): domain Eukaryota; kingdom Viridiplantae; phylum Streptophyta; class Magnoliopsida; order Asparagales; family Iridaceae; genus Iris; species Iris pallida. The sequence continues at coordinate 148,464 of JANAVB010041816.1, read as the reverse complement.
GAAGGAAGAAATCATTGCACGAAGACTAGATAGATATAATCACAAGTCCAAATCCAGCTCAACAACGAGAGAGAGAGACAAGTAATATAGTTATACAATCCCAAAATATAATAACATATGCATAAGTAGCAAGCTGGAGACAAGGTCCAGTACAAACAACTCTAACTAAGTAATAGGTAAAGTCTCGTCAGGCGGAGCTAAGCCCTGCTGAACCAAGGTCTCCAAGTCTAAGCCCACTACGTCATCCGGACCGTAGTAGGTACTGCAATCCTCCTCATCAGCATCTATAATATTTTGTCAACATATCCAGTTAGGATGGAACGAGTACAATCAACTAACAACAGTTCACAAGATATGACCAAAGCTATAAGACTGTAAATAGAGAGTATATACAAGAAATCATGGAATGTACATGTGAGTATCATGGCAAGGTAAGCTGTAAATCTAGTGCTAGAACAAGACAAGTAAAACTGATCATGGCATGTACAAGAATCAAGAAATCATCTATATAGGTGTGTGAGTACTAGCTACAACATGTGGCCGGCTTGGGACATTGCACAATAGTAACAGGCCTGGCTAACCATACGTGGGGTGTATGATCAACACTCACAATTAATCTATGCACAATAGGCGCACAATAGGCTTGACCACATATCTACACTAATACTCTCCCGTTCCCGACTAGTAGAGTGGATCCAAGCAAGACACGTTACGACACGGGATTCTACGAGAAGGGAGCAAGTCTCCTCGAAAATCGGTGTCCATATACTGCACAAGAACTACAAGGGGGCTTGCACAAGATATACCAAGATAATGAGGAATAACATCTCATGTCGGGATCCATGAATACCAATCCGTGTGACCAATGTGTCGAGAACAAGCATATCTACACTAATTACATGGATTATAACAATCATCATAAATTGGAAAAGTTATCAGAGAATGTACTCGCCTGTAATATGATGGATAGATCGACTGAGTCCAAGAACAGTGTCTCGAGAACATATAGATGGAATACTGTATCAATATAATGGTTTGGAAGTGAAATTAAATCATACTGAGTCAAACTAGGTCAAGACACATCAAACTAAGTCAATCTAGGTCAAACAAGGTCAAACTAGATTGTACAAGATCAATCTAAGTCATATTAGGCCTAACTAGGTCAAACTGGGTCAATACAAGTCAAACGGAATTAATCTAGGTCGATTTAAGTCAACGGTTGACTTACAGTTGACTTTGGTCAACTGGTCAACCCTAGATCAACTCTAGGTCAACTTTAGGCCAAACTTGACTAACGTTGACTAACAGTTGATTTTGGGTCAACTGGTCAAGTTTGGTCAAGTTCAAGGCTATTTTAGGCTTCGGTTGACTTTCGGTTGACTTTTGGTCAAAATAGTCAACCGTGGTCAACCAATGTCAAAGCTAGTCCAAGTTCACTATTTCTAACCATTACCCACCATAATAACCTAATTTTAACTAAATCTTAAAGTATTAAACTCAAATGTTGAGAATTGAGCATTATCTCTACTTAACCCATTTACCCGTCTACTCTAATACTAAGGCCAAGTAGCTTTACCTTAGGGTTTCACTCCCGGCTTCCTAGGGTAGTAGGATACTAGCCTACACTATCATTACCTACCAAGCTTCCTAGGTAGAGTGGACATCCAGTCCATCTTACGACTCATGTTGTCGATTTACCGATTATCTTGAGTATCGCGAGATACTCAATAATATCGTGCGATACCATCCTCCTACTCCCACACGAAACCCCGATTTCAACTCGGGAGCCTACCCACAAAATCTAATTCACATTATCTAAGTCTCATCCAATTTTGGACGCGTTCCGACACTCGGAACTCAATTTTCCCCTTTCACCAAATTCCGACTCACTCACTAACTCTCTCTAAACTCACTCTACACACACACTCATAGGACTAATTGGGGGATTATTTTGGGAGCATATAAGGGAGTATATATGTATATATATATATATATATATATATATATATATATATATATATATATATATATATATATATATAGGTATATAAGTGTATATTTTTTTTTTTTTTTTATAGGTATATAAGTGTATATATATAGGGGGTATATAGGCTAGGGGGTCTTTTGTGCTACTGCTGCTGCTAAGTTGCAGCTACTGCTGCTGGTATTACTGTTGCTGCTGCTGCTGTTGGTTTGTGGGGGGGGGGGCAGCAGCTCCATTCCCCCCCCCCCCCCCCCCACAGCAGCTGCTGCTGTTGCTAATGCCTTCCTTTCTTTTCCCCTCTCTCACCCTCTCATTCTTCCTCTCTAATCTCTCAATCTCACTCTCTAAAACTCTCTTCACACACAAACATATCTATATATATATAGACACACATTCATATCTATATACCTATAAATATAGACACCACACACACACACACTAGGGGTGAGCAAATACCGACCGATACCAAAAAATCGACCGAATACCGATTAAAAATATTCCGAAAAAACCGAACCGAAATTATGTACCGATATCGAATTGCCGAACCGACTAAATTACGGTATAATGGTAACGGTTTGAGTGTAATACCATACCGAAAATACCGAACCGAACCGATTCACACACACACACACACACACACACACACACACACACACACACATATATATATATATATAAATATATATTTATATATATATATATATATAGACACACACACACACACACACAAAAAAAAAAAAAAAGGATTTTAGTGGACTTTAATTTATGTTAAGAATGCTAAGAATTTAGTTTTTGATCTTTTGAGCTTATGTTTTTGTGTTCTCATAGAATTTTGTAAACTTATACTAAAGATTAAACTTAGTGACCGTGTTTAATATTTTAAACTCATTTTAGGTGTTTGCGACTTGTTACATATTGTTATAATAATTTTGATTAATTGTTTGGTTGGTAGAGGCTTAGCTTTAAAATTAATGCTTCCAAAAAAGTAAAAAATATATATTATAGGTTAAAAGGTTCTACAATATTAAGTGTGTTAATTGATTAAATATTAATTGGTAAAATACCGATACTGAACTAAAACCGACCGAATACCGATTTAACCGAAACCGAAAAAAACCGATTCTAAATGGTACGATATTGGTATTGATTTTTCAAATACCGATTTAAAAAAATACCGAAAAAATCGACTAAATACCGACCGATTATACCGACGCTCACCCCTAACACACACACACACACACACACACACACACACACACACACACACATCTACATATATATAGATACACACACTCACACATACATATCTACATACACACAATACACATCTACATATTTTTTCTTTTTTCTTAACATATATATATATATATATATATATATATATATATATAGACACTCACATACATAAATATATATATATATATATATATATATATATATATATATATATATATATATATATATATATATATATATATATATATATATATATATGGGCACACACACACTCACACACATGGACACACACATATGTGGACACACACACACACACACACACACACACACACACACACACACACACACATATATATATATGGACACACACACACATAAATATATATATATATATATATATATATATATATATATATATATATATATATATATATATATATATATATATATATATATATATATATATATATATTATATACACACACAAACACAAGGACACAAACACTAATCCTAATCCTCCTAGGAGTCTCCCATAGGCCTCAAATCTCTACACAAGGGACACAACCATGGGGTGGTTCCTATGGGTTCTAAAATCAATAAAATTTCATAGGAATTGATTTAGAGAATAGGTAATTACCAATTAGGAGTAAATCCTAATGAAACTCTCTCCGATTCGAAGATTCTCGAAGAATGGACACTTCCACCTTGCACTTCTCTTCCAAACTTAGGTAGCACCCTCCCTTGATGGTATAGAGAGGTTCTATGGAAGAAATTTGGGGAGAAAGGGAAGATTGAGAGATCAAATCTCAATTTCTTGGTCTAGGTTTTGGGGGAAATCAATTTTGGGGAAGAACTTGAGTGGAGAAGAAGTAAATGAAGTGGGAATGGACCTCCATAGGTGGTCGGCCATGAATGGGGGTTTGGGGGCATTTGGCTAATGTCCAAAATGCCCTCCAAGCCTTCTTTAGGCCAAATTTGACTTAGAAATTTTTCGGGGTCGGAACGGCCAAGTTAAAATCTACGAATTGGCCGATTAAGTCACGAAAAAATTGTCTAAAGGTACCAGACTAATTTGTGGGATTTTATGGGCCTTGTCTAACTTAAAATTGGGTCCCGATCAGAGTCTAAGCTACCCCGGGTCTCCGATACAAGTCGGAATGAGCTGAAATTTGAACCCGACTCTAAAAATCCCCAAATAATCAATAAAATTAAATAAAAATTTCTAAAATTCCCAAAAATACAAAAATGACCATTTTACCCCTATTTGTGAAAAGTGGGGGTGACATATGACCTAGAGTGAGCTGCCCAATTTAATGGACTCACTTAGGCGTACTACGCTGTAAAAATAACTATACTACACAGGCAAGTGGTAACATCTAGATCTCATCCACAGGAACAAAGAAAGTAATGCTGAAATATAAAACTGGAAATAACATGGAGTCTGAAATAAATACAACTGAATAGTCTGGTAGGTACAAGCCCACGGAGTACAACACTGAATAAAAAATACTGAAAGCAGAAAGATAACTAGTCATGAGCATCGACTAACAAGATAATGATGCTCATAATCTAAACAACACCATACCCTATGTCAAAGAAACTCCTCAGGAAGCACCTCGTCGTCTACTACAGCAAGTCCTGTCTCAAGTCCCGGTTTGTACCCAGTCAACTGCAAGTGCTCGTCTAAATCTGGAAAGCAACCAGGTCCTCAGGGGACATAGCAAGATACAGAGTAAACATGCCATAAAGTAATACTGAATAACTGCAAAGGGTGAACTAACCAGCTAAGTGGATGCACTTTGAAGACAACCCTAGTACGTATGGGTAGGTAATAAGACTTTGGCGCCAAAGCACGGGCCGACGTCGGATCACAAGCCGAGGTCCCACTCATCCGGGCAACACGGAGCCTACAAGGGCCCTTACTGAATGTTGGCTGTCCCATACGCCTATTAATTGTCTTCTCCAGTCCTTCAGAAATGTACAAGTCGTATCCACCACTTGAACATTCCGACTCTAAATGCAAGGTCCCAATAACTAGACACAACCTAACCATTCTATGTACCAGGACACGGACCCTTGCATCGATGATCAGTCGAATGTGCAAGCCCATGCCATGGTATGAACTCACTCAGTGCCGTGTCATAACACGTGTCAGGGTCATGGGAATCATGACTATGATTCCACAACTTAAGGAAGGTCACATAAGACTAAGTCAAGTACATGAAGCTCGATGACAATACCGTCATCGACTGTATCCGAGGTATCACTCGGACACACAACTACGTCCACTCTACCAAGTGCACAATATAAGTATGAATGAATAAACCAGTAATACAAGACAAGGTATACTTGCCTGAAACTCCGGGAGCCGCAAGCGAAGATCCGGGCTCCTCAATCAAGATCGTATCGTCTGGAGTACCTACAAATACAACAACCACGATTTACGATAAGTTAAACAAACATCCATAATTTACATTTATTCACACACAAAGTAGAGGGTACGTATATACGTACTTACGTTTATATATATATATATATATATATATATATATATATATATATATATATATATATATATATATATATATATATATATATATATATATACACGTACATGAAAACATATATGTATACAAAGTTACCTATTTGCAAGGGAACACACAAGTTTTACATATAAAAAGAATATATACATAAGTATATACATACGAGGACATATATATACATGAATATATAAAAGAATATTATAAAGAAATTATATCTAATAATTTTACATGTAAGAAAATATACATACAAGTTGTATATATAAAACGTGCATATACAAGTAGAAATTTATGTACACTAGTCTATATTTGAAATCATATATATACATACACGAGAATACATAGAGCATATATATACAAGTATATGCATGTGAAGGAAAAATATATATAAGGATATTGCATACATGCATGGAAAAGTAAGTATATACATGTATATATACATTTGTATATATGGAAGAGTTTATATATATTTCTACATATATATACATAATGAGGCTAAGAGTATATATATGTATATTTGTACATGAAGAAATAAGGTGTATTTTACATGAAAGAGTATATGTATATATACACATATATACATAAGGAGACTAATAGTATATATATATTTATATATATATACGAAAAAGTGTATATATACATATAAGGAGTATACATATATATATATATTTGAAAAAAGTATATATATATACATATCTATGAAAGAGCACCATTTATATTGATATATACATAATGAGACAAAGTGTATATTTTTACATATGTATTTAGAAGGGGTATATACATTATAATTTATATGTATAAACTACATTGATACACTTATACTTGTAGGAGTATATATTTATATATATGTATATTCATACAAGAAATACATATATATACACACAATATTGTATATACATGGATTCATTTCAACAAGACTTATGAAATTAATTCCTACATTAAATTACACATAAACCCACATAAAATGGAACACCCCTATTAATCACACATTCACATACTAGTACATTCATACATATTTGCATATTTATCCATAGAAGAATATATACATATATATACCTATGCATAATAAAATGAAGAAGGAGGAGTGGAGGAGCTCACTATGGAGTGATGTTGATGGTGAAGGGGGTGGTGGTGCTCCGGCCAAGGGGGGTGCTGCCGGCCTAGAGGAGGCTGTGGCCGGCCATGGTGGTGGGGTGGTCGGCCATGGAGGGTGAAGGAGTGGTGGTGGTGAAGGAGTTGATGATGAAGAAGAATGAGGAGTAGGGGTGGTCGGTTTTTGAAGGAGGGGAGGAGTGAGAGAGATGATGAGAAGATGAAGAGGAGGTCGGCCTAGGGGGGCTGCCACTGCCGTCGACCTTGGGGGCTGCTACTGTGGTGCAGGTGGAGGAGAGGGGGTGATGGTAGCTGTGGTGAGGGTGGTGAGTGATGGTGGTGAAAAGTGAGGTTGAAGAAATGGAAGGGGAGGTGGTTCTCGGTTTTGAAGAGGGAGGGTGTAAGAGTGAGAGATGATGATGAATAGGAAGAAAAAGAGGGGACCGAATGGAGAGGGGGGGTGAGGTCTTGTCGGGTATGGGGGTGGTGTGGGAGTGAGAGAGAGATGGTGATGGTGTGTGTTTTAATAAAGGGGGAGAGAAGGATGATAGTGATGTGTGTGTGTTTGAATTAAGGAAGAGAGAGAGTATGTGATGGTGACATGTTAGAAAAGGGGGGGTTTGAGCTTGTTCGGCTGAAGGAGGGAGAGGTTTATTTAGGAGAGAGAAAATAGAGAGAGAGAGTAATGATAGTAATGGTGATAGTGATGGGAGTGTGTTTTAAATATAGGGTGATAGTAATGTTTGGGTGTTTTGTAGAATTACTTTATTGGTGTTGTGTGCTTGGGTATGGATGATGGATGTTGTCATGGTGTTTGGTGTTGGGTCTACTTGAGTCGGGTCGGGTCACAATTGGATCTAATTGAGTCCCGATAATTAAAATAACTTAAATTAGTCGATGATAATTATTTATAAATAAATAGTACACGGGGACTAAATTTGTAATGCCTGTTGTTCGTATTACGTATTTAAGAATACGTGTACGTATTTTATCTCGTATTGGCTATGGTTCATCTTGGTTTGGGTTGGCTTGGGTTGGTTCGGCTAAGCTTGATTAGCCTTGGTTCATCATGAACCAAGGGTGAACCCCCTACCTACCACAACCAACCCCATTTATTAACCTCTTCCCATTCTCTCTCCTCATTATTTCTTTTCTTCTTTATTACTCTCCCCCACCAACCAAGAAAACCCTAGCCTAGGCAAGTGCAATCTTGCTTCATGAAGAAACCTACCATTTTTATTGTTCTAACCTCTTCTTTGTAACTTTCTAATCCACATTAGAACTTGTCATTTTCTATTTTGAAGCTTGGATTTTTGTAGATCTAGAATTTAGTCATTTTCGGATTTTTATGGTTTTGATCTATTAAATTCCCTTGTTTTCAAGTTTAATGGTTCCATGTGGTAGAAAATTTCCTTCTACCCAATTTTGACCTTTGGAAAGTTGGATTTGGACTTGTTTTGACCAAGTTATGGACTTTGGAAGCTTAGGGTTCAACCATGGAGTTCCTGCTGTTTGGAGAAGACAGTGAGCAGTGCGCGAGCTTTTTAGCTTGTGTCACTGAGCTGTGCGCGCTCTTTAGCGCAGCGCAGTAGACCCCATACGCTGCATTTTGGAAGCGTATGACTCGCATACGCTCGCTTGCTTGACAAGGAGTCGTATGGAGTCCATACGCTGCCTTTTTGGAGCGTATGACTTGCATACGCTCACTTGGATAGCCATGAGTCGTATGGAGTCCATACGCTGCCTTTTGGAGGCGTATGACTCGCATACGCTCGCTTGTGTGACAAGGAGTTGTATGAAGTTCATACGCTGCCTTTTTGGAGCGTATGTCTTGCATACGCTCACTTGTGTGACAAGGGGTCGTATGGACCTCATACGCTGCCCTTTGTGAGCGTAGGCTTACCTGAGCGCACGCTTACCTGAGCGTAGGCTTACCTGAGCGTAGGCTTACCTGAGCGTAGCTTGACTTGAGCATAGCCTGACCTGAGCGTATGACTTTTGCACTGAGCGTATGGCCTTGGCTGACTTGGTCTTATGTCAGCATGTCACTTTGGTTTTATTTTCCTTAAGCTTGGCTCTTCTATAGCCCTGTATATTGATATTTTATTAGATATTTTATGCCCATTTTATATCCTTACGCCTTTTGTCATAAACTTGATAATCATGAATTTATTTAATAGGTTTGTTAATAATAATTGAACACGGCATGGCAGGACAAGCATACCTGACATGATTATCTCGAATTGCTGTTGCGACGGCTAACGTGACATGACCTGACAAGAATGACTAACCTGGATACCGTGGATGATTGCGTTTGTACAATAAACCAGTATTGTCTTGCATCATGTCTAGGATGGGATCCCTGAGTACCACGGTCAGGGATACCTACTGTAATTAACTAAGAGTAATAAACTAGAATAATTCAGTAGACATGAAGAGATTCCCAGCTACAGGCAATCCCGTTATCTGGGCGCATTAAGTGGACTTGTAGCCTACCGACGAGTAGGGCACACTTCCAGCACACAGTCATGTGGTGCATCCTTCATAAATGGACATTCGACCTGGATAACTTGGATGGTCTGCAGGGCTTGTGGCTGTTAAAATAATCTCATTACATCTTGCTAGTAACTAGGCCTGTGATAACCCTAGCTAGTTAAAGTATCAAGCCGTACTTTTGATTGGCCGTGATTGATTGGATGAAGTTATTCCAGCTTAGTCTTATCCTGATCCTGTACAAGATCGTGACAAGACACGATTATTGATGCTTGCCTTAACAATAACGATCGGGGGACCAGTTCTGTTCAGGCGAAGGGTTACAACCCCGGTCCTTGTTTGGTTTAAGGGTTGTAACCTGGCTCCCGGAGTAGTTCTGCATCTTCCCTTCGATTATTGTCTTATTTGTACCCCGTGCCATGCTTGTCATGTTCTATCTTACTTCAGCAACATGATTATCTATAATGGCCTTAACAATAAAGATCAGGAGTCCAGTTCTGTTCAGGCGAAGGGTTACAACCCCGGTCCTTGTTTGGTTTAAGGGTTGTAACCTGGCTCCCGGAGCAGTTCTGTGTCTTCTCTTCGTTTATTGTCTTATTACCTTATCCATAGTATTTGAGACGGATTTCCATTCAGGTGAAGGATTGCAACCCCGGTCCTTGTTTGGTTTAAGGGTTGTAGTCTGGCTACTTGAATGGTTTCCTCGTACTCAATTATTGTTGTTATTTCTGATAATTTAACTTTAATGTTCCTTACTATATGTTGGTTTTAGTTTCTAAGTGAAGCTTCCTTTGTGGTACTTGCTCTTTCTGGGGTCTGACCCAGCTAGTTTTGTGTGGCCAAATATCGGAGCAGCTCCAGAGGATCCACTGATCTTCCAGCCAGATGGTGACCACTAGACGGAACCCTGGCAACGAGTGGGTTTCTTTTTGTCCTCCCACTTATTTGTAAAAAAAAATTATTCTTTTGAGACGTTTAGCCGACGAGCACGTGTTAGCTCGATTGCATCTTTATTTACTGTCTGCCTACGGGCTGTAACATGATTGACAGATCCTAGGGTTGATCATGTATGACTGAACTCTTGCTAGTCCTGGCATTTTGTACGACTAGCTTCATGATCATCCAATATGTAATGTATGGGACGCCTTGCTATTATATATTTGGTGCTCTGACATCTTGTAATTACTATTGCTTGCTTGTGATTGAGACAATAGGCTTGTTCATGACCTTAGGAGACTGCTGGCTTGTAGTTAAACCCTCATGTATCTAGACAGCCGTGACCGTATAGTGAGATGGATTCCATTTCATATACGTAGCTGGCTATGTCTGCCCCCGCTCTCCAGTATTCTGGTTCTGGGGCGTGACATGGTTTAAGTGGTGGCCCATGCAGGTCTTGTAAATCAAGATATGTGAGGGTTTACCGAATAGATGTCTCAATTAGTATTCGTCCTTGATCTCTGCTCGTATCTTCTGAATCCCTGGATTCTTGTCCTGATCATATGCTTGTATCGTTGATCTGTCCTGGTCCTTCCTTTTTGTTCCCTATGTCGTCTTCTTCAGCGGCATTGTTCGTGGTCCTACTGACCAGCAAGGCGGAGCACCTCCCGCGGACCAGCAGCAACCTGGAGATCAAGCCCAGCATTCCGGAGTAGCCTCTAGAGTCGTACCTTCTGGCGGAGAGCCACCAGTCCAGCCAGTTCAACCAGTAGAACATGATGACGGCACTTTGGTAGGACTCGTCAGGACCTTGATAGCTTCCCAAGACCGGCGTGGAGATGTCTTGCACCAGGCAGTGACGGATGCTTTGACCCGGGGTGGTCATCAGGGTAACAGTGCGGCCAACAGCTTCAAGTGCCTGAACCCTCCATTCTTCGACGGCAGCGAAGATGCGATCGCCGCGGATGCTTGGCTTCAGGATACCGAAGTGATTCTAGAAGCAGCCAGGACTCCAGAAAACGAGAAGGTGGCCGTAGTGCGCCTGCAGTTGTTAGATCTTGCCCGCAGTTGGTGGGCGGCATAGGCCGAGGGATTAGTGGCACCCATTGCTTGGGCAGTGTTCAAAGAGAGATTCCAGACGAAGTATTTTGATGCTGTGGCTCGGTATGACTTGCAGACGAGGTTTACCAACCTGAAGCAAGGAGAGAGAACAGTCGATGGTTATGCATCCGAGTTTTCTAGACTCAGTAGGTTTGCCCCCACCTTGGTGGCAACCGAGTTTGATAGGGCCCAGCGGTTCCAGCAGGGGCTGCATTTGGAGATTTTACTAGCAGTTGAGCAGTTCGAACACCAGACGTTCGATGCAGTATTGAGGGCGGCTAGAAGGCATGAGTACACCTCCCAGCGGATCGTGGATAGGACCGGAGGTAGGAAGCGGTCCCACAGTCAGATGCACCAATCATCAGCTCCAGCCCCGGCAGCTAGAGGTTTAACTATTGGAACTCCGAGGCGGGCAGCCTCGGTGACGTCGGTTCAGCATTCTACCCCGACGTACCCTCAGCAACAGAAGCAGAAGCAGTCTTCCGCAGTGGGATGTTCACACTGCGGGAAGCCAGGGCATGTGGTGTCAGAGTGTCACAGAGCACAGGGATTGTGCTTGGTTTGTGGTGCCCCGGACCACAGGGTTGGGAACTGCCCGAACAGGGGGAGTTCATCAGCTTTCTCTGGTCCTTCAGTTAAAGGACCAGCGCCAGTCCAGCAGCAGCAGCAGTTGCAGTACCCGCTCCCGAGGCCATTGCTGACTCAGGCCCAGGCATTCCAGCAGCAGAGACCGCAGCAGTATGCTCAGTCCCAAGCCCTGATCCAGAGCAGGCAGAGGAATTTTCAGCAGAGGGGACCTGCCCCTAGAGGACATGGTCAAGTGCTGGCCTTGACCATGGGAGAAGAAGGAGTAACACCAGGTGAGGTAGTGGCAGGTACTATTCTCGTCAACACCTTTCCAGCTTCAGCTTTATTTGATTCTGGTGCATCGCATTCATTTATGTCTGCACGATTTGCGACACGGATAGGATTGGAGCCCGAGTCGTTATCAGTAAGGCTCAATATACTCACTGGTAACGGACTTGTGGGAGTCGATAGAGTATTTTCCTCGTGTCGAATCGTAGTTAGCAGTAGAGAGTTTCCCGCTAGATTGATAGAATTCTCGATGGCCGATTATGATGTAGTCTTAGGGATGGATTGGTTGAGGGACCAGTATGCTAGGATAGACTGCCACATTGGCAGGATTGTTTTTAGCATTCCAGGAGAGCCGGAGTTTTCTTTCTCTCGAGCGAGGTTGAGCCTTCTCCTCCAGTATTGCGGATGGCAGTAGCAGCAGTTCAATTGCCCAGGATAGTGGATGAGTTCCCAGATGTTTTTCCAGAAGAGCTTCCAGGTATGCCGTCAGAGCGGGAGATTGAGTTCACCATAGACTTGATTCCCGGGACAGCCCCGGTGTCAGAGAGAGTCTAAAGGATGGCGCCATCAGAGTTGGAGATCTTGTACAAGATGATTGAAGAGCTTAGAACCAAGGAATTCATTCGTGCTAGTGGATCGCCTTGGGGAGCCCCGATGCTTCTTGTAAAAAAGAAGGATGGTACGTCCAGATTATGTGTAGATTATCGTACCTTGAACTCAGTGACAATCAAGAACAGATACCCTCTCCCGAGGATAGATGACTTGTTTGATCAACTTAAAGGGGCAGCTATATTCTCGAAGATTGACTTGCGCTCAGGATATCTTCAGATCAGAGTCAGAGAGCAGGACATCCCGAAGACAGCTTTCAGATCGAGATACGGGCATTGGGAGTTCCTTGTTATGCCATTTGGAGCAACCAATGCACCGGCAGTATTCATGGACCTCATGAATCGCATTTTTATGCCTTAATTGGATCAGTTTGTGATCGTATTCCTAGACGACATTCTGGTCTACAGCAAGAATGAGGCGAAGCATGAGCAGCATCTCAGGGTTGTTCTTCAGATACTCAGGGAGCACCAGTTATATGCCAAGTTCAGTAAATGCGAGTTCTGGCTCGATCACATTTCGTACTTGGGTCATATAATCACCAGAGGAGGAGTAGAAGTGGATCCCCAGAAGATCGTGGCCATTGAGTCATGGCCGGTGCCCAGCACAGTTGCAGAGGTTCGTAGTTTTCTTGGATTGGCCGGCTACTACCGGCGATTTGTTTCGGACTTCGCTCGGATCTCGGCGCCGCTGACCCAGTTGACCCGCAAGGATGCACAGTTTGCTTGGACAACAGAGTGCCAGAAATCTTTTGAGAAGTTGAAGCGAGGCAATGACGGCTCCTATTCTCACACTTCCTGATGGGACCGGAGGATTTTCGGTATACTGTGACGCTTTAGGCAGAGGTTTAGGATGTGTTCTGATGCAGCATGGGAAGGTAATAGCTTATGCATCACGGCAACTTCGTGATCATGAGAGGAATTACCCAACCCATGACTTGGAGCTGGCAGCAGTGGTGTTTGCACTTAAGTTGTGGAGGCACTATTTGTATGGAGATAGGATGGAGATCTTCACCGACCACAAGAACCTGAAATATGTTTTCATCCAGAAATATCTTAACATGCGTCAGAGGAGATGGCTGGAGCTACTTGTGGATTATGATGTCAACCTGCAGTATCATCCTGGAAAGGCCAATATTGTTGCGGATGCATTGAGCAGGAGAGCGGGAGCTTATTTTCTAACAGCGCAACCAGAGCTATTAGCAGATCTTCAGAAAATGGATATTGAAGTTGTTCTCCCTTCCAGTGTGGCCTTGATGGCCAGTATGCAAGTTCAGTCCACTATAGTCGAGAGGATCCGGATGGCGCAGTCGGCAGATTCTAAGCTTCAGCGACTCAGAGCAGAGTGTGAGGCGGGACGAAGACCAGAGTTATGCATTCATGAGGATGGTACACTTCGACATGGTAAGCGTCTTTGTGCACCCAGCGGAGATATCCGACAGGAGGTCATGGCAGAAGCTCATAGTTTACAGTATTCCATCTATCTGGGCAATACGAAGATGTACCGTGATATCCGGCAGCATTTCTGGTGGAATGGCATGAAGCGGGAGATAGCTCAGTTTGTCTCTCGGTGTTTGGTTTGCCAACAAGTTAAAGCTGAACATCAGAGACTGGCAGGACTGCTTCAGCCCTTGTCGATTCCAGAGTGGAAGTAGGAGCATGTGACCATGGATTTCGTGACTGGATTACCTAGATCCCCAGCTGGTAGAGATGCTATTTGGGTTATAGTTGGCCAGCTCACGAAAGTGGCTCAATTTTTTCCATTCAGAGTTGGTCAGTCGACGGCTCAGCTAGCGGCGATGTATCTTAGACAGATTGTCAGATTGCACGGTGTGCCAGTTAGCATCACCTCGGACCGAGATTCCAGATTTACATCGCACTTTTGGCGTAGCCTGCAGGCGAGTTTAGGGACTCATCTCCAGTTCAGTTCAGCATATCATCCGCAGACAGATGGTCAGTCACAGCGCACGATCCAGACTCTTGAAGACATGTTGCGGTCTTGCACACTTGACTTCGGTGGTTCATGGGAAGATCACTTGCACCTGGTGGAATTCTCGTACAATAATAGTTTCCAGGCCAGTATCCAGATGGCCCCGTTCGAGGCGCTGTATGGCAGAAAGTGCAGATCCCCGCTATCCTGGGATGATGTTGGAGAAAGACAGATGCTTGGTCCAGAATTGATTGCTCAGACCATTGAAGTGGTCAGAAGGGTCAGAGATCATCTTCGAGTTGCCCAAGATCGCCAGCGTCATTGGGCCGATTCTCATCGGCACCCTTTCGAGTTTTCGGTCGGCGATCATGTATTCCTGAGGATTTTGCCCAACCGTGGCGTCATTCGTTTCGGCGTACGGGGAAAGCTTAGTCCTAGGTATATAGGGCCGTTCGATATCCTAGAGCGAGTAGGAGATGTATCCTATCGTCTCGCTCTTCCGCCGTCGCTAAGCGAGGTGCATGACGTGTTCCATGTATCCCAATTACGACGGTATATCCCGGACCCGAGCCACATTCTGGATCATTCGAAATTGGTTGTTGGTACCAACCTTTCGTATGAGGAGAGGCCCGTATCTATATTGGACCGGAGAGAGAAGATCCTCAAGAACAAGACTATCAAGTTAGTCCGAGTTGCTTGGGGTCATCACTCTTTGGGGGAGTCAATGTGGGAGCGTGAGGAAGATATCCGATCGCGGTATCCCGACTTGTTTGACTCATGAGGTATAATGTCTTCCTTATGCCTCATGTCTTCGATTCCTTGCTTGAATGAGTGATTGCTTGCCTAGTTATAGTTTGCATGTAATTAGTATAGCTTGTTATAGTCTCTCTAACATCTTAATAAAATTCTGAGGACGGAATTCTTTTATGGTGGGTAGAGTTGTAATGCCTGTTGTTCGTATTACGTATTTAAGAATACGTGTACGTATTTTATCTCGTATTGGCCATGGTTCATCTTGGTTTGGGTTGGCTTGGGTTGGTTCAGCTAAGCTTGATTAGCCTTGGTTCATCATGAACCAAGGGTAAACCCCCTACCTACCACAACCAACCCCATTTATTAACCTCTTCCCATTCTCTCTCCTCATTATTTCCTTTCTTCTTTATTACTCTCCACCACCAACCAAGAAAACCCTAGCCTAGGCAAGTGCAATCTTGCTTCATGAAGAAATCCATCATTTTTATTATTCTAACCTCTTCTTTGCAACTTTCTAATCCACATTAGAACTTGTCATTTTCTATTTTGAAGCTTGGATTTTTGTAGATCTAGAATTTAGTCATTTTCGGATTTTCATGGTTTTTATCTATTAAATTCCCTTGTTTTCAAGTTTTAATGGTTCCATGTAGTAGAAAATTTCCTTCTACCCAATTTTGACCTTTGGAAAGTTGGATTTGGACTTGTTTTGACCAAGTTATGGACTTTGGAAGCTTAGGGTTCAACCATGGAGTTCCTGCTGTTTGGAGAAGACAGTGAGCAGTGCGCGAGCTTTTTAGCTTGCGTCACTGAGCTGTGCGCGCTCTTTAGCGCAGCGCAGTAGACCCCATACGCTGCCTTTTAGAAGCGTATGACTCGCATACGCTCGCTTGCTTGACAAGGAGTCGTATGGAGTCCATACGCTGCCTTTTTGGAACGTATGACTTGCATACGCTCACTTGGATAGCCATGAGTCGTATGGAGTCCATACGCTGCCTTTTGGAGGTGTATGACTCGCATACGCTCGCTTGTGTGACAAGGAGTCGTATGAAGTTCATACGCTGCCTTTTTGGAGCGTATGTCTTGCATACGCTCACTTGTGTGACAAGGGGTCGTATGAACCTCATACGCTGCCCTTTGTGAGCGTAGGCTTACCTAAGCGCACGCTTACCTGAGCGTAGGCTTACCTGAGCGTAGCTTGACTTGAGCGTAGCTTGACCTGAGCGTATGACTTTTGCACTGAGCGTATGGCCTTGGCTGACTTGGTCTTATGTCAGCATGTCACTTTGGTTTTATTTTCCTTAAGCTTGGCTCTTCTATAGCCCTGTATATTGATATTTTATTAGATATTTTACGCCCATTTTATATCCTTACGCCTTTTGTCATAAACTTGATAATCATGAATTTATTTAATAGGTTTGTTAATAATAATTAAACACGACGTGGCAGGACAAGCATACCTGACATGATTATCTCGAATTGCTGTTGCGACGGCTAACGTGACATGACCTGACAAGAATGACTAACCTGGACACCGTGGATGATTGCGTTTGCACAATAAACCAGTATTGTCTTGTATCATGTCTAGGATGGGATCCCTGAGTACCACGGTCATGGATACCTACTGTAATTAACTAAGAGTAATAAACTAGAATAATTCAGTAGACATGAAGAGATTCCCAGCTACAGGCAATCCCGTTATCTGGGCACATTAAGTGGACTTGTAGCCTACCGACGAGTAGGGCACACTTCCAGCACACAGTCATATGGTGCATCCTTCATAAATAGACATTCGACCTGGATAACTTTGATGGTCTGTAGGACTTGTGGCTGTTGAAATAATCTCATTGCATCTTGCTAGTAACTAGGCCTGTGATAACCCTAGCTAGTTAAAGTATCAAGCCGTACTTTTGATTGGCCGTGATTGATTGGATGAAGTTATTCCAGCTTAGTCTTATCCTGATCCTGTGCAAGATCGTGACAAGACACGATTATTGATGCTTGCCTTAACAATAACGATCGGGGGACCAGTTCTGTTCAGGCGAAGGGTTACAACCCCGGTCCTTGTTTGGTTTAAGGGTTGTAACCTGGCTCCCAGAGCAGTTCTGTATCTTCTCTTCGGTTATTGTCTTATTTGTACCCCGTGCCATGCTTGTCATGTTCTATCTTACTTCAGCAACATGATTATCTATAATGGCCTTAACAATAAAGATCAGGAGTCTAGTTCTGTTCAGGCGAAGGGTTACAACCCCGGTCCTTGTTTGGTTTAAGGGTTGTAACCTGGCTCCCGGAGCAGTTCTGTGTCTTCTCTTCGTTTATTGTCTTATTACCTTATCCATAGTATTTGAGACGGATTTCCATTCAGGTAAAGGATTGCAACCACGGTCCTTGTTTGGTTTAAGGGTTGTAGTCTGGCTACTTGAATGGTTTTCTCGTACTCAATTATTGTTGTTATTTCTGATAATTTAACTTTAATGTTCCTTATTATATGCTGGTTTTAGTCTCTAAGTGAAGCTTCCTTTGTGGCACTTGCCCTTTCTGGGGTCTGATCCAGCTGGTTTTGTGTGGCCAGATATCGGAGCACCTCCAGAGGATCCACCGATCTTCCAGCCAGATGGTGACCACTAGACGGAACCCTGGCAACGAGTGGGTTTCTTTTTGTCCTTCCACTTATTTGTAAAAAAAATTATTCTTTTGAGGCGTTTAGCCGGCGAGCACGTGTTAGCTCGATTGCATCTTTATTTACTGTCTGCCTATGGGTTGTAACATGATTGACAGATCCTAGGGTTGATCATGTATGACTGAACTCTTGCTAGTCCTGGCATTTTGTACGACTAGCTTCATGATTGTAATGCCCGTGGTTCGTATCACGTATTGGGAATACGTGTACGTATTTCGGACTCGTATTTTTGGTTTGTCATAATTAGTGAGCCTTGGATTTTATTTTGCATGTTGCATTAGCATGGTTCATCATGGCATTGCATTGGCTTGGTTTGGTTCGGTTTAGTGGGTTTGGCTTGGTTGGGTTTTTTTGTGGAGAACCACTCCCACCTACCACCACTCTCACCATAAATATCTATCCCTCTCTCTCTCTTCCATTATTACTCATTATTCATTTCTTCTTCTCCATCTTTACTCTTCACCTACTAGGAGAGAGTGGAGAACTTAGGCAAGTGCATCTTGCTTCATGGAGGAACCCCATTTTTATTGTTCCATTGTCTCTCTCATGTGTTTCTAACCCACTTTAGTACTTAGCATTTTTCATTTCCATGGTTAAATTCTTGTAAATCTAGTTTTGTGGTATTTTCGGATTTTCTTGGGTTTGATCTGTTTAACCTTATTATTTCCAAGTTTTGATGGTTTCATGTTGTAGAGAATTTCATTCTACCCCAAATTGACCTATGGAAGTCCGAATTTGGACTCCGGTTGGAAGTTTGGTGGTATGGAGGAGCCATGGTATTTTCCATGAACTTCTTCTCAGTTGGCAACAAAATGTTGCTGGCTTGCATTTGTCTTGGCCGCAGGAGTCTTGCCTAGCCGCATGGGCATGGCAGCATTAATTATTTTCTGACCTGATGGCACTTAATAGCAAGCAATTAGTTTTGCATGCATTATTTAATGCAATATTAAAGTCAGCCGCATGTGACACTTGGTTGTAACCGCATGAGCTTGAAATAATAGATGCATTAAATAATGCATGACCCTGGGTCTCCAGTCGCATGCTCCCTGGAGAGAGCCGCATGCTCCCTGGAGAGAGCCGCAGGCTTCTTGAAGAGAGAGCCGCATATGGTGTAGAATTTTTTAGTGCATCCCCTCCTGAAATTCTATGCATTTGCTTAATGTTTGTTGAAGCATTTCCTGGAAAGAAGCCGCATGCCAATTGCAATGCATATTTAATGCATTCAATTTCAATGAATATTTAATACACTCTAACTCATGATTGAGCCGCAGAGACTTTTATTGAACTTAATGCCTTTTTGCATATTAGTCCTTACTTTATAAAGCATGCCAATAAGTCTTAGTACAGTAATACTTACATGGAATTTAGTATTTTATGCATTTAAGACCTAGTATTTATATATATTATACTTTATGCATTTAAGCCCTTTTGTATTTACTACTAAATGTTTTCATGCATTTTCCTAATGAAAGCTAAAGCTAGCCGCGTGGGTCTGGGGGTTGTTCCTAAAGGAATTTTCTTAGGTTTTGTCTTATATGCTTTAATTGTTTGGTTAAAGCATTTTTGCTTTAATGCTTGCCAGCCGCATGGCCTTGGTTATTCCTGGGCCGCATGGCAAATTGCCATTTTGTGCTGGCCACGTGGGTTTAATGCATTGATTATTGTTGGGACCCACATGGCCACCATATTTGAGTGGCCACGTGCCCCTTTTCTTTGTTTGAGTGGAAGCTCGCATTTATTGTCTTTCCACTTTCTGTCTTTTGACTGCATGAATAATTCTTGTCAGCAATTACTCTTGACCGCATGCACCATTGTATGCTAGCCGCATATGGCTTGCTGGCCTTAAATGTTTGACTAATTGCATTTAAAATTTTGGAGCCGCATGGGTGGCCTCCCACTCTCTTTGACCGCACGTTTGTTCTCCCACTTTTGGACCGCATGGGTCCCACTTTGATTGTTTAAATGTCTTATTTGCGTGAATTGTGGTCCGAATTTCTTCCCACTCCCAACATGAAAGTTGTAGAGTTTCTCCTTGGCTTCAGGAATATAATATTAATATTTATTATTATTTAATTGCACAAGTTTCTCTCCTCCTTGATAAATGGCATGACTTGATGGTGACCCGCCGTGGTGCACTCTTGACATGATAACTTGACCTGACAAATTGACATGATAACTTGACCTGACAATTGACATGATAACTTGACATGATATACCTGACATGATAGTGGCCCGCCGTGGCGCACTCTTGACATGATAAACTTGACAAGATAGCTCTCGAAATGCTGTTGCGACGGCTAACACGACATGACAAGATTGAATGACCTGGACACCGTGGGTGATTGTGTTTGTACAAATGAACCCGTCTTGTCTTGCATCATGTCTAGGACATGAATCCCTGGTTTCCCACGGTCAGGGATTCATACTGAATATGGCTAGGATTAATGACTAGATTAATCCAGTAGTTCATGGAGAGACTTTTCCAGTTACCTGTTGCCCCTTTGATCCCGGCCTTATATATATATATATATACATAGGATTTGTTGCTATCCGTCGAGATGAGCGCACTTCCAGCCCGCCGTCGAGCGTGGTACCTTAGGACACATGTATCTTACTACAGTGTGTCTGCTATATCATGCTATCTTTTTCTTTTCTTTGCTGGGGTCACTCAGGTAGCAGCAGGCGGGTAACTGGACTTGGAAGAATCTCGCTGCATCTTGCTAGTAACTAGGCCTGTGATAACCCTAGTTAGTTAAAGTATCAAGCCGTACTTATTGCTTGGCCGTGAATGTTGGATGGAGTTCAGTCTGTCTAGTCTTGTCTTGATCTTGTACATGATTGTTACATGTCCTGATTTCTTATTTTATCTTGCCGATAAATGGTGGGAGAAACCAAGTTCTGTTCAGACGAAGGGTTACAACCCCGGTCCTTGTTTGGTTTACGGGTTGTAACCTGGTTATCTGAATAGTCCCATGGTTATCTCATCGTATATCACCTTTCCAGTTCTATTTATTTAAACATGTTCTCTAGTTTACTTTATGTCAATAATGATTTACTTACTGTTTTCCCTATGATCGGGACGAGTGCATTGGTACTACACAAATTTCGATCCTCCTTTACTTATTTGCTTGTTGATTGCTAATGATTGTTGGTTTTAGTTCCTAAGTGAAGTCTCCTTTGTGGCACTTGCTCTTTCTGGGGTCTGACCCAGCTGATTTTGTATGGCCAGATTCCAGAGCAGCTCCAGAGGATCTACCGAATCTCCAGCCACATGGTGACCACTAGACGGAATCCTGGCAACGAGTGAGTTTATTTTAGCTCTCCTACTCCATTGTAAAATTATTCTTTTGAGGCGTTTAGCCGTCGAGCAAGTGTTAGCTCGTGTACATTTTATTTACTGTCTGCCTACGGGCTGTAACATGATTGGCAACCTAGGGTTGATCATGTATGACTAAACTCTTGCTAGTCCTCACATTTTGTAACGACTAGCTTCATGATCAGCTGGATATGTAATGTTTGGGACGTCTTACTATTGTATATTCGGTGATCTTACATCTTGTAACTCTATTTACTTGCTTGTGATTGAGACACTAGGCTTGTTATTGACCTTAAGAGACTGATGGCTTGTAGATAAACCCTCATATATCTAGACAGCCGTGACCGTATAGTGGAGTGGATCCCATTTCACTATACGTAGCTGGCTATGTCTGCCCCCGCTCTCCAGTATTCTGGTTCTAGGGCGTGACATGGTTTAAGTGGTGGCCCATGCAGGTCTTGTAAATCAAGATATGTGAGGGTTTACCGAATAGATATATCAATCAGCACTCGTCCTTGATCTCTGCTCGTATCCTCTTGATTTCTGAACTTCTTGTCCTGATCACATGCTTGTAATCGTTGATCTGTCCTGGTCCTTCCTTATTGTTCCCTATGTCGTCTTCTTCAGCAGTATTGTTCCTGGACCTGCCGATCAGCAAGGCGGAGCACCCTCCCGGGTCATGCCTCACGGAGATCCAGAACCCCCGGTTCAGCCAGACCAGCCCGCAAGGCAGGATGATGAAGCCTTGGTTGGACTTATCAGGGAGTTGCTTGCATCACAGGATCCTCGAGGAGATACTTTGCGTCAGACGGTAGCAGATGCTCTGGGCAGAGGTGGACATCATGGGAACAATGCAGCGAACAGTGACAGGACCGGAGGTCGAAAGCGATCTCGCGGCCAGATGAACCAGTCGTCAGCCCCAGCCCCGGCAGCTAAGGCTTTGACCATTGGAGCTCCGAGAAGGACAGCTTCGGTTACGTCGGTTCAACATTCAACCCCGACGTATTCTCAGCAGCAGAAGCAGTCTTCCACAGTGGGCTGCTCTCATTGTGGGAAGCCTGGACATGTTGTTTCAGAATGTCGCAAGGCTCGAGGATTGTGTTTGCTATGTGGAGCGCCGGACCACAAGGTAAGGTCCTGCCCGTTCAGGACTGACTCATCACCAGCATCGGTTAGGGAACTAGCCCCAGTACCAGTCCAACAGCAGTTTCCATCCCCGAGGCCGTTGCCGACGCAGGCCCAAGCTTTTCGGCAGCAAAGGCCTCAGCAGTTTGCTCTAGCCCAGGCTCAGGTCCAGAATCGGCAGAGAGGTATCTGCATTATATTGTCTTGCATTCCTGTCGTCATTATGCGGGGTACATGATGTATTTCCTGTATCCTAAATGCGACGGTATGTTCCGGACCCGAGCCATATCCTAGATCATTCGAAAATGGTTATTGGTACCAACCTTTTCGTATGAGGAGGGGCCCGTGTCCATGTTTGACCGAAGAGATAGACCCTCAAGAACCAGGCTATTTGTTTAGTCTGTGTTGCTTGAGTTTATCCCTCTTTGGGAGAGTCAAATGTGAGAGCGTGAGGATGATATCCGATCGCGTTATCCCGGCTAGTTTGGCTCGTAAGGCGTAATATCTTCCTTATGCCTTACGCTTCGAATCCTTGCTTGCATGAATGACTGTATGATTGGTTGGTAGTTATAGATTGTTTGTGATAGTATAGCTTGCCTGATATTAGTATAGCTTGTCCTTGCCACTCTAGCCTCTTGATTAAATTCCGAGGACGAAATTCTTTTAAGGTGGGTAGAGTTGTAATGCCCGTGGTTCGTATCACGTATTAGAAATACGTGTACGTATTTCGGACTCGTATTTTTGGTTTGTCATAATTAGTGAGCCTTGGATTTTATTTTGCATGTTGCATTAGCATGGTTCATCATGGCATTGCATTGGCTTGGTTTGGTTCGGTTTAGTGGGTTTGGCTTGGTTGGGTTTTATGTGGAGAACTACTCCCACCTACCACCACTCTCACCATAAATATCTATCCCTCTCTCTCTCTTCCATTATTACTCATTACTCATTTCTTCTTCTCCATCTTTACTCTTCACCTACCAGGAGAGAGTGGAGAACTTAGGCAAGTGCATCTTGCTTCATGGAGGAACCCCATTTTTATTGTTCCATTGTCTCTCTCATGTGTTTCTAACCCACTTTAGTACTTAGCATTTTTCATTTCCATGGTTAAATTCTTGTAAATCTAGTTTTGTGGTATTTTTGGATTTTCTTGGGTTTGATCTGTTTAACCTTATTATTTCCAAGTTTTGATGGTTTCATGTTGTAGAGAATTTCATTCTACCCCAAATTGACCTATGGAAGTCCGAATTTGGACTCCGGTTGGAAGTTTGGTGGTATGGAGGAGCCATGGTATTTTCCATGAACTTCTTCTCAGTTGGCAACAAAATGTTGCTGGCTTGCATTTGTCTTGGCCGCAGGAGTCTTGCCTAGCCGCATGAGCATGGCAGCATTAATTATTTTCTGACCTGATGGCACTTAATAGCAAGCAATTAGTTTTGCATGCATTATTTAATGCAATATTAAAGTCAGCCGCATGTGACACTTGGTTGTAGCCGCATGAGCTTAAAATAATAGATGCATTAAATAATGCATGACCCTGGGTCTCCAGTCGCATGCTCCCTGGAGAGAGCCGCATGCTCCCTGGAGAGAGCCGCAGGCTTCTTGAAGAGAGAGCCGCATATGGTGTAGAATTTTTTAGTGCATCCCCTCCTGAAATTCTATGCATTTGCTTAATGCTAGTTGAAGCATTTCCTGGAAAGAAGCCGCATGCCAATTGCAATGCATATTTAATGCATTCAATTTCAATGAATATTTAATACACTCTAACTCATGATTGAGCCGCAGAGACTTTTATTGAACTTAATGCCTTTTTGCATATTAGTCCTTACTTTATAAAGCATGCCAATAAGTCTTAGTACAGTAATACTTACATGGAATTTAGTATTTTATGCATTTAAGACCTAGTATTTATATATATTATACTTTATGCATTTAAGCCCTTTTGTATTTACTACTAAATGTTTTCATGCATTTTCCTAATGAAAGCTAAAGCTAGCCGCGTGGGTCTGGGGGTTGTTCCTAAAGGAATTTCCTTAGGTTTTGTCTTATATGCTTTAATTGTTTGGTTAAAGCATTTTTGCTTTAATGCTTGCCAGCCGCATGGCCTTGGTTATTCCTGGGCCGTATGGCAAATTGCCATTTTGTGCTGGCCACGTGGGTTTAATGCATTGATTATTGTTGGGACCCACATGGCCACCATATTTGAGTGGCCACGTGCCCCTTTTCTTTGTTTGAGTGGAAGCTCGTATTTATTGTCTTTCCACTTTCTGTCTTTTGACTGCATGAATAATTCTTGTCAACAATTACTCTTGACCGCATGCACCATTGTATGCTAGCCGCATATGGCTTGCTGGCCTTAAATGTTTGACTAATTGCATTTAAAATTTCGGAGCCACATGGGTGGCCTCCCACTCTCTTTGACCGTACGTTTGTTCTCCCACTTTTGGACCGCATGGGTCCCACTTTGATTGTTTAAATATCTTATTTGCGTGAATTGTGGTCCGAATTTCTTTCCACTCCCAACATGAAAGTTGTAGAGTTTCTCCTTGGCTTCAGGAATATAATATTAATATTTATTATTATTTAATTGCACAAGTTTCTCTCCTCCTTGATAAATGGTATGACTTGATGGTGACCCGCCGTGGTGCACTCTTGACATGATAACTTGACCTGACAAATTGACATGATAACTTGACCTGACAATTGACATGATAACTTGACATGATATACCTGACATGATAGTGGCCCGCCGTGGCGCACTCTTGACATGATAAACTTGACATGATAGCTCTCGAAATGCTGTTGCGACGGCTAACACGACATGACAAGATTGAATGACCTGGACACCGTGGGTGATTGTGTTTGTACAAATGAACCCGTCTTGTCTTGCATCATGTCTAGGACATGAATCCCTGGTTTTCCACGGTCAGGAATTCATACTGAATATGGCTAGGATTAATGACTAGATTAATCCAGTAGTTCATGGAGAGACTTTTCCAGTTACCTGTTGCCCCTTTGATCCCGGCCTTATATATATATATATATATATATATATATATATATGGGATTTGTTGCTATCCGTCGAGATGAGCGCACTTCCAGCCCGCCGTCGAGCGTGGTACCTTAGGACACATGTATCTTACTACAGTGTGTCTGCTATATCATGCTATCTTTTCCTTTTCTTTGCTGGGGTCACTCAGGTAGCAGCAGGCGGGTAACTGGACTTGGAAGAATCTCGCTGCATCTTGCTAGTAACTAGGCCTGTGATAACCCTAGTTAGTTAAAGTATCAAGCCGTACTTATTGCTTGGCCGTGAATGTTGGATGAAGTTCAGTCTGTCTAGTCTTGTCTTGATCTTGTACATGATTGTTACATGTCCTGATTTCTTATTTTATCTTGCCGATAAATGGTGGGAGAAACCAAGTTCTGTTCAGACGAAGGGTTACAACCCCGGTCCTTGTTTGGTTTACGGGTTGTAACCTGGTTATCTGAATAGTCCCATGGTTATCTCATCGTATATCACCTTTCCAGTTCTATTTATTTAAACATGTTCTCCAGTTTACTTTATGTCAATAATGATTTACTTACTGTTTTCCCTATGATCGGGACGAGTGCATTGGTACTACACAAATCCCGATCCTCCTTTACTTATTTGCTTGTTGATTGCTAATGATTGTTGGTTTTAGTTCCTAAGTGAAGTCTCCTTTGTGGCACTTGCTCTTTCTAGGGTCTGACCCAGCTGGTTTTGTATGGCCAGATTCCAGAGCAGCTCCAGAGGATCTACCGAATCTCCAGCCACATGGTGACCACTAGACGGAATCCTAGCAACGAGTGGGTTTATTTTGGCTCTCCCACTCCATTGTAAAATTATTCTTTTGAGGCGTTTAGCCGTCGAACAAGTGTTAGCTCGTGTACATTTTATTTACTGTCTGCCTACGGGCTGTAACATGATTGGCAACCTAGGGTTGATCATGTATGACTAAACTCTTGCTAGTCCTCACATTTTGTAACGACTAGCTTCATGATCAGCTGGATATGTAATGTTTGGGACGTCTTACTATTGTATATTCGGTGATCTTACATCTTGTAACTCTATTTACTTGCTTGTGATTGAGACACTAGGCTTGTTATTGACCTTAAGAGACTGATGGCTTGTAGATAAACCCTCATATATCTAGACAGCCGTGACCGTATAGTGGAGTGGATCCCATTTCACTATACGTAGCTGGCTATGTCTGCCCCCGCTCTCCAGTATTCTGGTTCTAGGGCGTGACAATGATCATCCAATATGTAATGTATGGGACGCCTTGCTATTATATATTTGGTGCTCTGACATCTTGTAATTACTATTGCTTGCTTGTGATTGAGACAATAGGCTTGTTCATGACCTTAGAAGACTGCTGGCTTGTAGTTAAACCCTCATGTATCTAGACAGCCGTGACCGTATATTGAGATAGATTCCATTTCATATACGTAGCTGGCTATGTCTGCCACCGCTCTCCAGTATTCTGGTTCTGGGGCGTGACAAAATTGGATTGGACACAAGTGGCACGTGTGTAGTAGGCTCAAAATGGTCCGCGTCCATAACTTGGGTCGACCAGTTTGGGTCAAACTGGCGTCTCCAATACAAGTTGGAATTAAATGTGACTCGGTGGGGTAATTCGAGATTGGGTCAATTGTCCGAAAAATTGTACGATAAAAATGAAGCACAAGAGAGTGTGTCTGAGTGGGACACGATGGTCATGGACGGAGAGTATCTCGAGTAGATCACGCATGATAAGTTGGATTGGAGAAAATGACTAGTCTTGTGCTTCTAAATTGAAAGTCACGATAACGTGTCGATAATGATCAAAAATAAAAGTGGGAATTTAATAATAATTCAAATTGGCCTAATTTGACCCGAAAGTTCTGTGATGCAAATAGAGCATAAGGGAACAAGTTTGGGTGGGACATGATATATCAACAGGAAGATAAATTTGTCTAGAACAAAAATCATAAAGAGCGTTTCGAGAGGTTGACATCTCTGGCGCTCCAAAAATCAAAGTCACGAGTAATATTTAATTATCAAAACTAATTATAATAAAAATATTTATCGAAAATAACTCATTTAAAATTTAAAATAACCCTAAAAATCCATAGGGCTTACAACCAAAACTATTCCCCCCCAAGCCCTCTCTCAGGCGCCTCCCCTCTTCCCACCCCGCCCTCCATCTTTCCGCCACCCGCTTCCCTCCCCCCGTCGGTGACCTCCTCTCTCTCCGGCACATCCCAGCAGCACACCCCCCACCCCCCCGTCCGCCACCTCTCCTCCCACCCCAGCCCCTCCTCCCGCAGCCCCTCTCCCTTCCCCTCGCCGGCAGCGGCATCAAAAGCCTCATCTCTCTTCGGCGCCTCCCCGGAACCCCTAGCCCGCCTTCGCTCCCAACGCGCCCGTCCTATTTCTTCCGCCGCTCGTTCCCCCTAACCCCGTCGGCAGCAACAACGACAGCAGCATCAACAATATCATAGGCAGCAATGACGACGCCGGTAGAGCGGTGGTGGCGTTGTCAACGGCGACGGCGGCAACATGCAGCAACGTGATGAGGGGGCACGGGTTAGGCCAGCCGACGGGAGGAGGAGAGGCGGCTGCGGGAAGGCTTTGAAGAGTGAGGGAGGGTTGATGGAGAGTGGGGAGAGGGTAAGGGTAGTTTAGGTATTTTTTTTTTTTGAGGGTATCAAGTTAGTAATAAAAATAGTTTATGGTATCAAGTTGCCAAATATGAATAGTTGAGGGTATTAAGTTACAAAATAGCCTATTTGTAATAGAGATATTTGCTAAAATATCCCTATATTAAAGATCTTTTATCTCCTTCAAATTTCAAAGGACTCGAGGAGAATCATAATTGTATGTAAACTTGAGCCTTTCTAACTTGATTTTGCCATACAATGGTCAAATTTGAATTATGATTCCTCCGCCTACTTTCCCGCCTAGTTTAGTGAAATAGGTGACAGTTGGCCTAACAATTGACAACTTTTTTTGAGAACTTAATCAGCCTTTTTGTTCCTGTTGTGGAAATTTCTCCTTGGTCAAGAGTGGTTGCTATAAAAGTCTACTACTTGACATGCTGATTGAGTCCTCAAATTCACAAGAATAGGTTGTCATCCTAGCAAACACAATATATTGAGAGTTTTGGATAAGATTTTATGAATTGACAAAGGTCGATACTGATCACAACCGACCTAGAGGTAAAAGCCTGATAAAGCTTCGGACTTTGACAACTTTTTTCTACTTAGGACAACAGATTTTATGAATTAACAAAGGTCAATACTGATCACGACCGACCTAGAGGTAAGCCTGATTAAGCTTCGGACTTTGACAACTTTTCTCTGCTTATGACAACTTTTTAGGTGCAACTTCACCTGCAAGAGGTTGGGGTCGCAAGTAACCCACATGACCAGCCTACAACAAGATTCAAGGGACAACAAAAATAAGCTCCGACTCGAGCAACACATTCCCCCAGGCCGGCCCTGATATCGATACCGGTACCATAACTAATAAATCTGATCCAGATATCGATCTAAGAATTGGCATGAAGAAGAGCATGATTGATATAAGAATTGAGGAATTACATTTTTTTTTGGGATGTACCAAAATGAAATCAGAGGCACAAAGTATTGCGATACTCGTAACTGAAACAAAAGATGTTCGTTTTGAATGTTTATTTGATCACGCAAATCTCAATCGAGTTTGTGCACTAGTCTTCTTTAACATCAATAGTAAGGACTAAGCGTCTATTTGGATAGCTATAACTTGACTGAAAATGGATTGAAGTTGCCATTTTTATGCATTTGTTTATTGGAAGTATCAGTTTCAATGTTTGGATGGATGTTGAAATTGAACTTTCTTAATTATAAGTCAGACATAAGAAACTTTTTGTCCCCTGTAATTGCTCATTTTGAGATGCAACCAAAAAGTGTGAAAACTCGTTGCAATTGGAATAATTATTACTAATTCAATGTTAATTAATTCATTTGGATCAATTTATAAACCTAAATTAGACTTTATATACCTAAATTGCAATAATAGTTGCTGCTACTACTCCAAGCTCTTTTCCAGCCCCTCGACTCCTCCACTACCTCCTACCTGGACTTCCTCCTCGACGTCGCAGAATCTGACAAGACCCGTCTAGATCATTTTCCTCTCCGGCTACCAAAATAATCCCAGGAATTACCGTCGGAGAACGTCGGTAAACGTCGGTGAACGTCGATAATAATCCCAGGAATTATCGACATTTAGTGACATTTTAAACGACGGTAAACGTCGGTAAATTTCCAGGATTTTACCGACGTGTAGCGACTTTAAACACGTCGCTAAACCACCGACGATACGACGGTAGACGTCGGTAATATACCGACGTATATATACGTCGGTAAACGTCGGTAATCGATGACACGACGGTAGACGTCGGTAATATACCGACGTATATATACGTCGGTAAACGTCGGTACTTGCGACGTTTGGCGACGTTTTAAAGATCAGCGACTTACGTTTCTGCGACAAGTCCAAAACGTCGGTAATTGCGTCGGTAAATATTTTTAGCAACGAAATTTGTCGTTTTAGCGACGTCTTAGGCGTCGCTAAAACGACTTATTCTGGTAGTGTCCTCCCTTGTCACTACTAGGAGCTCATTCGTCCCCGTCGCCTCCGGCTCCAAGCTCCTCGGCACCCCCACCTACCTCATCCGCGCCAGGGTCGGCACCCTGCTCCAGCCCATGTTCGTCGCGCTCGACACCAGCAAGGCCGCTGCCTGAATTCCTGCCTAGGGTTGCAAACACTCTTGTACTATTACATTTGTCATTGCTAACCAAACATAAAATCCGCAAAAGATGACACTTGTAGGAGATAAAATATTTTGTATTCAAATACAATTGAAACACAAAATGACATCATATACAATGCATTATAAGTGGTTGAAAGTGTTACTTTCACGCAATGACTTTTATTGATCCAACCAGGTCTTAAGAGCAAAGAAAGACTATTAACCTAACAGTACTATACTTTGTTTGGACCGTTATATATTTTGTGCACCTACTAATTAAGACTACTGCAATCATTTATTGGAGCTTACGAGTGTTAGCTACATTTTTTCGCCAAGCATTAGACATGATGATGATGATTGATGTGTGTGTTAAAAAGAAAGAACATTTGGTTGTAACGTGCTGGTTTATACTTTGTTTTGATTTAATGAGAAGACTAAGACAAAATGAGACTAGAAGCTTGGGTTTACTTATAGGGGTTGGTGAGTACATGTCAACGAGATTTTGCTGTCACCTACTGCTAGAGACTTGAGGCATTGATATTTTAGTGCAACCTATGAAGAAGAAGGAGATGTCATTAGTTGTCAGCATGTGTAAGTTGTAGTAGTATAATATGTGCCCCAACTTGGCTTGTCACCTAACCTCCATATCTTTGCTTTGATTTCATTTCTTGTTTGTTTGCCTCTTCCTTCTCACTGGGTGCCTAATTCTTTCTCTTTGTTATTTCATAATTTTATTATCGGAAAATTTTATACATGGGAATAAACTTTCGTGTATTTACGCAAAATGGAATAACTTTAGAAAAATAGCGAAAGAGAAGACGATACGACATTAGAGATGTCGCCGCACACATGAAGCAACCTTGGCGACATTTGTGATAGCGCCAAGGGACCCCCTCCCCCTTGGCGCCATCACTAATGTCGCCAGACTTTGTACTCTCTTTTTTACCGAGGAGAGAGGAGAGAGGATTTATTATAGATTTATCTAATATCTTAACATTTTTTTTAGTTTAACTACTTGATACGTATCTATAACAAATTCTTATTTAAACTATTTTTCAACAATATTATAGATTTTTTAAATTTTATTAGAAACTTGTCACAGGATTACAAGAAACATATATATATATATATATATATATATATATATATATATATATATATATATATATATATATAAATTTTATTAGAAACTTGTCACGGGATTACAAGAAACTATATACCAAAAGTCATAATGAAATATTATTAAAAAAACTAAATTTTTATTAAAAACTTGTCACGGGAATTTTTTTTTAATAAAAATTTATAATAGTTTCTAATATCAAAAGCCCCCTTAAATTTATAAGAAACTATTATAAATTTTTCTAAGAAATTATTAGAAACTATATACCAAAAGCCATAACGAAATACACCACACATCGTTGCACATGTTATAGATACGTTTTGAATATATTTTCTTTCTTTTCATTAAATCCTCTCTCCTCTGTAAAAAAAAAAAAAGGTATAAAGTCTAGCGACATTAGTGATGGCGCCAAGGAGGGGGGGGAGGCCTTGGCGCCATCACAAATGTCGCCAAGGTCACGTCATGTGTGCGGTGACAACTCTAATGTCGTATCGTCCTCTCTTTTGTTATTTCTCTAAAGTTACACCCAGAAGAAAAACCGAAAATGGAAAAAACATGTAGATGAAAATAAATTTCATAATCAACATATGGAGGTGGGTTAAAAACCTCAACCATCCCGATTACATTAATGACCTTCTTATTTATAAGAAATTGAGTAACAATAAAGATAGAACAAAATAATCTAAGATAACAATAATATAATGAAGAAATATCCTCATTATCCATAATGATTGATATGGATGAGTTGGAGGTTTGAATTGATAAGTTCGGATATTGAACTTGTAATTGGTATGATCCTCTAACATCTCCCCTCAAACTGTGCGTGGTGACCATGCACAGTTTGTCGCGTAATTATTCCATAGCAGTTCATCCACCATCTTGGACTTGTTTGAGAGAGAGCATCTTGGGCTTGTTGAAGAGAGAGCATCAAGTTCATCTACCATCTTTTCTGTCTTTTATTTTTTCTGGTATTGCTTTTGAGAGCTTTGCACACATCATGGATGTTCTGATTCTACTCACGAAGAAGATGATCAAATGTGTGGGATTGTTTGAATTTGGAGTGTTGGGTTGTTTGGATTTTGTGTGATGCATCAGTAGGATTGTTTGGATTTGATGTGTGGGGTTGTTTAGACTTGGTTTTGGTGCAAAATTTCCCGTATCAGTGGTGTTGGGAATCGGATAGGCCCTCCTGCGCTCCGATACCATGTCTGAGAAGTTGTCGCAACGAAAACTTAGGCCAACCCACCTGAAATAACCAACCCTCGTCTAACGGACACCAAGCACAGATAAAGACAATTATATGACGGTGACTACGTCACCTGGACAAATCCAATCTCTATAACTTAGATAAAATTACAAGATTGACAAAAACTAATGTTGAACCCTTTGTCCTAATAGGTTCAACCCCCTCACCACACTCAAGAAGAAAAGAAAGAGATTACAATTGAAATCGCTCACCAACCCGTAGCAATCTCCCTAACCGAAGTTGACGACCCCTCGATTAGATCTCTTCTTCCTTCTGTCTTGGATGGCGAAGTCCTAAGAGCAAAGTACGAAACTTTTTCTTAGATTTCCTATGGACGAGCACCTCGAATCTCCACTTTTTGTGCTGCGCTTTGTGCCTCCACCCTCACCCCATATATATAGGATGAGAAAAACCTATTTTAGGTCATAATAGGATTTTTTAAATAGGAAGCACTCAAATAAGAATCCTACTACACCTAAAATAGCCCATCAATATCCTATTTTAGATTATAATAGGATCTCTTAAATAGGAAACCCTCAAATAAGAATCATATTATATCTAAAATAGCCCAGCACTAATTATGGACATCCAAATCAAATTAAATCAAATATTTAATCAGATTTGGACTCTATAAATATGCTATTACCAAATCCAGACTGGACTCCAACAATCTTCCCCTCCAGTCTGATGAGAGGGTGTTGACCCCATGGCTCCTCAACTAGACTCTATGCATGTCGTCATGCAACAGAGTTCCTGCTCCCCCATGCCACTGATCTTCGATCCCCCCGAGCTGCTTTGCATCTTCTTTCGTCTCCAGCTCCTCGACCGTCACGTCGACGCTAGCTGCCATGCGTAGCACCTCTTGCACTACTAGGATCCTGCCGATATCAATAACACGATCAAGACCGAAGTCCTTGACGATCAGCCTCACCGCAAGTCTCGGCTGCCTGTCCCCGACTTCTGTCTTCCACCGGAAAGTGTTAACGTTCCGACGAGCTTCTTCATCCTTAACTGGCCCAACCAAGCAGACAGTACGGTCCTCCTGAGATTCAAACTCCTGAACCTGCCCACCTTTGTGTTTGAACTTGAAGCTCCCCCATACACATGCGTCCTCGAGCAGAAAATCATACACTGTGCATGCCGTCGATGACCTACAGCTCTCCTGAACTGTGTGAATGATGATGCTCCCGCCTCAGATGAGTTTGCTGCAAACCTTGATCTCCTTTCTGGCTTCGAACTGTTGAAACCGATGTTGCTCCGTGAAGCTTTGGTAAACCACCTATCGCCAAAATCGAATTCGTAGAGCAACCTCCACCTAGAGACTGACCAGCTGTTATGGGACCGACAGACAGACCCTCAATCTTTGACTCACATCATATGTCACTTTGTCTCGACGAACCGAATCCTCTGTATCCCTCAAAGCACTTAGAAGACCCTCCTCAGCAAGTTCTCGACGATCCACCTCCTGTCGAGCACCCCTCGAGCCTCCATCCGGTGTCTGTGGCCTACCTGTATAGCTCAGCGGCTTGAGCTTGTACATGCCACGACACAAATCTCCCCGAGCCAACTGTTGGAAACCCTTCGCAAGCATCCAATCTTTGTCCCCAAACAGACTGCGACAGCCATCATCTGCCAGCCTCCATACCGAAACCAAGTTGTAGCGCAAACTCGGTAAATGTCGCACACCCTTGAGAACTAGCTTCTCACCGAGCTCCATTGTCAAGTACATATTACCGATTCCTACAACTGCAATCGTCCCCTTGTCGTCCATCTTTACACGTCCAAACCTGCCATCGCGGTATGACGTGAAGATCCTCCTATGTGGAGTAGCGTGATACGATGCCCCCATGTTTATGACTCAGTTGCCATCATGCTACATGCCACAAGGTTCCTCTGCGTCGGTTGCTGCGATGATGATATATTCCATTGCTATGAGATCCTCCTGATCGTCCTTGCCTTTTGCTTTCTCAGCTTTGAGCTTCATGCAGTTCCTCTTGATATGACCCCTTTTGCCACAGTGATAGCAGCCCTCCTTGCGATCCACAATTGCAAGATTCTAAGAACTTCCCCCTGTCCTCGTATGTGAATTGGGTCTTCCCTTCCCGTAGGAAGTCACCAGAGCGGACTCCTGCGACGATTCCACTTGCTTGCGTCGGACCTCCTTATTCAACAAGCTACTTTTGAATGCCTCCATCATGACAACTCTATCAGGCGCGGAGTTGCTCACCAACACCACCAACGCCTCCCAGCCTTTCGGCAGAGAACTCAAGAGCAGTAGGGCATGAAGCTCATCATCAATCACCATCTTTATCGCAGACAGCTGATTGAAGATATCCTGAACCTCATTAAGACGTTGTGCCACTGGGGCACCCTCCATGTACTTCGAATTGACGAGTTGGCGAATAAGAAATGCCTTGCTGTCAGCCATCTTTCTTTCGTACAGCGAATACAGCTTCTTCCATAATGCTTTTGTTGAACTCTCCATAGACACGTGGTGAAACACCGAATCATCCAACCATTGGCGGATGAATCCAACGGCCTTCCGATCCAGTCGTTTTCAGTCTTCAGCAGCTTTGTCCATTGGCTTTGCGTTGTCGCCCTACAATGGACCATGCAAGTCCTTGCACCAGAGTAGATCCTCCATCCTTGGCTTCCAAATCGCCCAGTTTTCCCCTGTGAGGGTGATCATACGAATGTTCATCTACTCCGTAGACATGGTTGTCAAAACATTCAAATCTCTGATACATGATGTTGGGAATCAGATACGCCCTCTTGCGCTCTGATACCGTGTCTGAGACGTTGCCGCAGCGAAAACTTAGGCCAACCCATCTGAAATAACCAACCCCCGTCTAAAGGACACCAAGCACAGATAAAGATAAGTATATGGCGGTGACTACGTGTAGTACCCCGTCCCGCAAAGTCAATCGGAGGAATCGAAACGCCGACGGCGTTCGAACTTAGCCTTGCAACGGCCTGCTCGGAGACATCGCTCAGGTGGGGTAGTTTCGGTGAACTTGCCTCATCTTTGCCTTCACATAATAAATCGTGTTTTCAACTTGCACAAGTTAGGCTTGATAATAAAAGCTACGCATCCACATAGCTAAGGGAATAATCCCGTCAGGTCAAAATGAGTTAGAACATGAAAAACGTCCCACGGTCGGCTTAGAGTTGGTGCACGACGTGCTTTGAAAATAACACTCGGTCCTTCGTCCCGTGGCTTGGGAGAAGGAAAGTTGGTTTTTGACACAAAACTATGAAATTAGCCTAAGTCATAGGCGTCGCCCGCATGAATGCTTTCTAAAGCATGCTCGGTCCTGTCCCGCAAGGCTTGGCATAGCCTTTGCTCGTCCCTTGGGTTATGTTGTAGGCTTGAGTGAGTTAGGCAAAGTTATGCCGGTCGACCTAAGTTATTCTACGTGCTGTACCGCTCATTCTGCGGTTGTCAAGATAAATAGTCCCACGACCCCAAGGCCCGTCATATGAAGTATAAATTGGGCGATAGCGTTGCGTAGAACACGAGTCGGTTTAGAGGCACGAGCCACGGTTGGTTCAGTGGAAAGTTAGTCACGGTCGGTCGATACTTAAGGAAACACGTAGTGTTCAAGTTAAGTTGGAAGGCTATGCAGTAGCCATTCCCTGAGTTCAAAGAACGTTAAGTCTAAGCGATGGTTAGTCGCCGAGAGGAAATATGTCGGGACTGTGGTTCAGTCGACGAGACAACCCTGGTTAGGGGCTCTGCAAAGGAAGTACGAAAAGTGGAAAGAGTAAAACAACCAAGTAAATGAATTGATCACATAACAACCCCAACGGTATCCTAAAATACACCATGTTAACCTATCATGGACTTGGACAACTTGTCGACAAGGGGAAAGGTTTCTTCGAGCGGCAACCCGGGGCCACGGGACCGACTCGGCCTAGGAAGAAACTGGTTGTAGCCGAGCTGGGTAATAGGCAACGCTGGAAAGGCGATCGGTAAGACAGGGACTTACATCGGGGCTCGCTACCTGCGTTGTAAGGGTCCTGTATTACCAGGCTACGTCCAAGGCGGCTGGTTAGGCCAATTGACCTCCATAACAAATACTTGATATAAATTGTTTTCAACTAACATGGTAAGTTTGGTGTCGGCACGGGCGACAATCCGTGTGTGTGCCTTTGGATTGAGTTGAATATGTATGAGTTAAAAAGACACAATGTCGGAGCTTAAGATTTGGCTACAGCGAAGGCGACGTGCTTCGGCACGAGATGTGGCGTCGAGTGTTAAGTTGTTGGTATAGAGTTGCATGAGTTAGGCTTGAGCTGTCGCGAGTTAAGTCGAGAAGGGCCGTAGGGCTAGTTGTGTGAAGTTACGTTGAGTCGTTGGGCTCGGCCTCGAAATATGAGGCACGGCCGCGTTGTCACAACACAAGTGTAGGCGAGACTAAGCGATGAGGCACTGCCTCGGTAATATTGAAGCACGAATCGAGTATGGCACGACCGAGTCGTTACGTCCTAGAGTTTGGCACGAAAGATAAGTATAAGTCGGTGCGTCGACAATGCAAGCATGAGAAAGGTCTAGAGGCAAGGAAATGGAGTCCTTCGTGTAGTTGCGTCTCTGATTATGGCCGTAAGACGAACACGACTTGATAGGTTAACATTGTTGACACGAGGAGTGGTCTAGTGACAAGTATGAGTTGCAAGCACGATATGGTTTCGATACACAAGTTGCGCTAAGGCGCCGGTCCTAAAACGATCCTAAGGCAAGAATAGAAAGACAATCGTAAAAGGGTTTATGTTGCACAAAGTAAATAAAACGTGTTAGTTTTGTATGGGTGGGCGAGGAGCTCACTCCACCAGTACAGTGGTACTGACACCCACACAGTGTTTCATGTGCAGGCACAGGTAGAAGCTTGTGGCGCGGAGTTCGCTTGGATGCGTCGAGGCACGGAGTTCCTTGGCGATTCAAAGCGTGCGGCCGCGTAGATTGAAGACTTATACAGGACATAATGTATGGACATCGCCTTCCAAAGCTTCCGCTGGATTCAAGTATTGTATCGAGAGATGAGAGAGAGCAGAGTGACTTGTAAATGAGAGAAAAGTGAGCACGAGAGACATTGTAATTTGTCCTTGCGCCCAAAAATGTAATCTTGTTTTCAATATCAATAAAGAGATTCTTTTGAATCACTTGTATTCATGTGTTCTTCTTTAAATTCCGCTGCAATGTATTCAATGTTCTGCTTGGGACTTCTGTGCGACGACCCCGTCGCCGCCGATGAAATCGGCCGTTATGAAAATTGCCTAGTACGAGCGCAATCTAGGCTCGTGCGGCATCACGCCTTAGCGAGGACGATCGCTCCTACGGGAGCGGGGCGTGACATAATGGTATCAGAGCACGGCTTTACGTCTTTGGACCGTTGATTGAATTCTTTAACTTCGATATTTCCGCAAAACTCTGTTGCTTCTGCAAGTTGTTGTCGTTGGTGCGCTCTCTCTCAAATGTCCCTCGGCATGTCCATACAATAAGTCTAAATATTTTCGAAAGCTCGTACAAGCGTTCAATCTAACGCATCGGTAGGCCGTTGCCAAGTGCGTCGATAGGGCCTTTGTGCCGAACGTTGTAAAACTTGACTCGATAGAAAATATGTACTAATGTTATCAAAGTCGCACGTGTGCCCGAATAGTCCTATGTCGACCTTGGCAAGTGAGCGTGCAAACTCGGAATATAGTTCGCACGGGATAGCTATGCACACGGCCTTTTGGCTAAGTTGTGTTTCGCGTCACGCACCTCGACCCTTGGTGCAAACGAGTTGCGTGCGATATCAAGTACCGCTCGGTCGGAAACGGAGATATACTTAGAGTATCTATCGATAGGAACGCTATCGGACTAACGCTTAGGCGTACACGGAAGATTGATTTGGATTTTGAGGAAATAGTACGAATGACTTAGTGCGTCGATACGACGCGAGCGACTACGCTAGTGATTCGTCGAACGAATCTGAAGGATGTCTTAGCGCATGACGTGAACGTGATTGAGGACTAGATCTTATGGCTTGAATCCGAGTGGTGTATGTGATAGGTTCGGAGAAGAATAAGAATGAGTGTCGACGACTAGTCGAGTGGCTCGAATCCGAGTAATGTAGGGTTCGTCTTGGAAATTGTTCGAGTGAATATTGAGGATTTTGAGTATGTCGGCGAGGCGATGCGATCGCGCAAAGCCTTAGAACGCGTCACGCTTAGTTCGTCGTGACTTCGAATGTCCCGAACGAGCATCTCGTTCGGACAACTTGTGAATGAGCAACGCGAGTTAGAAAACGATTCGGAACGATGAATAAAAATGAATGATCTTGATCGAGGAAACTTAGAGGATCGTGCGTGCGATATCAGATTGATGCAACTGAAATGTGACTTGAGTTTTGAATAACGATCTTGAAACGAGCTTGAGGAAAAGCGACTGAACTTGATCTTGAGTATTGAGAAAATTATAGAATATCCAACTCGGACAACAGCATCAACGCACGACTCAAAATTGGTTGCAAAGGAAGATCGTCAGGTTACGCACATCGTCGATGGTATGAGGCGTATCAAAGATCGATATGCGATAACTTGGGGGTACTCTGACTCGGCAAATGACGATCGTGCAAATGTCATTGTTCTGATGGATACTATAATCGGGATGTTAAAATGTGTCGAGGAAAAGATAGACTTGGCTCGAGGATTTTCTAAGTTGAACGAATGACGATCGAACTTGGCTTGGATGGAAACTGGAATGTTTGGATTTGCTTTGTCGATAACCACAACGTTGACGTTCTTGTCTTATGCGAGCGCTACTCCAGCCTCGCACATGCGTCACGCCGATTAGGGCGATCACTCTGCGTGAGCGCTGGTATGGTGATTCATACAGCAGGAGTGGTCGAACTTGTACGGTGCGATAATTTGTGCTTCGACTTGTGGTTTGACGCGAGGATAGACTCGAGATTGAATTGGTGTGCTTGTCGATTGAACTTGAGGATTGAGTAGGTCCAATCCGTGTATCGAGAATGAATGAGTCTAAACTCAAACAAGAGTTACGCCCCGATGAGAATGATTATTCTGCGGGAGCGTTGCATGGTGATTCATGAACCACCGCGTATTATCAGACTCGCATGAGATTGGGGCGCAACGTATTGTCGAGCAAGACGACCTCGTGATCGAATACAAGAATTGGTTAGAATTGGTGAATTGAAGGGATTCGAATATACGCAACGCATGCCGTAATGCGAATTAGGTGATCATGCTCGACGTTTAGAAATTTGAGTGACGCGAGCTTGGGTAGAAGACCCCGTATGATCGACTCTGGTTTGACCCTAGGATTGGGGTCAGTGTTAGCATTATTGTTGGGGAACTATGATTCCAATCCTGACATTGACTTAGCCTCGAAAAAAAATAGCCTAGCGGTTAGGCGAGACGCCATGTTTCAAGTGTTAGCAATCGGAAGGATTGATCTTGAGGATTGGAATGGATAGATGGCGTGGAACACGAATATAGGAAACCCTGCTCACGAGACTCGGCTGACATGCATATATTTCAGGGACGCTTGGGTATGTGCACGATGCGACTCGAGTGAGAATGACAAATTTTCTATCATGCGGCTTGGCTGAATGCAGGTATTCTGGGGACGCTTGGAATGCATGCACGATCCAGCCAAGTGATACGACGAGTTCAAGCAAGGCTTGAAAGATGGGAGTGTGTCGAGATCTTGAAATCATGTTAAAGGAAAGATTGATAATAGTGCGAGCGTGGCTCGGAATCGAAGGAACGCGTAGGCGAAATGTGTACGATTAAGTCTTGGCCATAGAAATGGTAGGATGACCTGCCTTCAGGGAAGTCTCGAGGACGAGACTTGTTCTGAGTGGTGTATGATGTAGTGTCCCGTCCCGCAAAGTCAATCGGAGGAATCGAAACGCCGACGGCGTTCGGACTTAGCCTTGCAACGGCCTGCTCGGAGACATCGCTCAGGTGGGATAGTTTCGGTGAACTTGCCTCATCTTTGCCTTCACATAATAAATCGTGTTTTCAACTTGCACAAGTTAGGCTTGATAATAAAAGCTACGCATCCACATAGCTAAGGGAATAATCCCGTCGGGTCAAAATGAGTTAGAACATGGAAAATGTCCCACGGTCGGCTTAGAGTTGGTGTACGACGTGCTTTGAAAATAACACTCGGTCCTTCGTCCCGTGGCTTGGGAGAAGGAAAGTTGGTTTTTGACACAAAACTATGAAATTAGCCTAAGTCATAGGCGTCGCCCGCATGAATGCTTGCTAAAGCATGCTCGGTCCTGTCCCGCAAGGCTTGGCATAGCCTTTGCTCGTCCCTTGGGTTATGTTGTAGGCTTGAGTGAGTTAGGCAAAGTTATGCCAGTCGACCTAAGTTATTCTACGTGCTGTCCCGCTCATTCTGCGGTTGTCAAGATAAATAGTCCCACGACCCCAAGGCCCGTCATATGAAGTATGAATTGGGCGATAGCGTTGCGTAGAACACGAGTCGGTTTAGAGGCACGAGCCACGGTTGGTTCAGTGGAAAGTTAGCCACGGTCGGTCGATACTTAAGGAAACACGTAGTGTTCAAGTTAAGTTGGAAGGCTATGCAGTAGCCGTTCCCTGAGTTCAAAGAACGTTAAGTCTAAGCGATGGTTAGTCGCCGAGAGGAAATATGTCGGGACTGTGGTTCAGTCGACGAGGCAACCCTGGTTAGGGGCTCTGCAAAGAAAGTACGAAAAGTGGAAAGAGTAAAACAACCAAGTAAATGAATTGATCACATAACAACCCCAACGGTATCCTAAAATACACCATGTTAACCTATCATGGACTTGGACAACTTGTCGACAAGGGGAAAGGTTTCTTCGAGCGGCAACCCGGGGCCACGGGACCGACTCGGCCTAGGAAGAAACTGGTTGTAGCCGAGCTGGGTAATAGGCAACGCTGGAAAGGCGATCGGTAAGACAGGGACTTACATCGGGGCTCGCTACCTGCGTTGTAAGGGTCCCGTATTACCAGGCTACGGCCAAGGCGGCTGGTTAGGCCAATTGACCTCCATAACAAACACTTGATATAAATTATTTTCAACTAACATGGTAAGTTTTGTGTCGGCACGGGCGGCAATCCGTGTGTGTGCCTTTGGATTGAGTTGAATATGTATGAGTTAAAAAGACACAATGTCGGAGCTTAAGATTTGGCTACAGCAAAGGCGACGTGCTTCGGCACGAGATGTGGCATCGAGTG
Source organism: Iris pallida (assembly GCA_029216955.1). Taxonomy (NCBI): domain Eukaryota; kingdom Viridiplantae; phylum Streptophyta; class Magnoliopsida; order Asparagales; family Iridaceae; genus Iris; species Iris pallida. The sequence continues at coordinate 106,425 of JANAVB010041816.1, read as the reverse complement.
TTAAGTTGTTGGCATAGAGTTGCATGAGTTAGGCTTGAGCTGTCGCGAGTTAAGTCGAGAAGGGCCGTAGGGCTAGTTGTGTGAAGTTACGTTGAGTCGTTGGGCTCGGCCTCGAAATATGAGGCACGGCCGCGTTGTCACAACACAAGTGTAGGCGAGACTAAGCGAGGAGGCACTGCCTCGGTAATACTGAAGCACGAATCGAGTATGGCACGACCGAGTCGTTACGTCCCAGAGTTTGGCACGAAAGATAAGTATAAGTCGGTGCGTCGACAATGCAAGCACGAGAAAGGTCTAGAGGCAAGGAAATGGAGTCCTTCGTGTAGTTGCGTCTCTGATTATGGCCGTAAGGCGAACACGACTTGATAGGTTAACGTTGTTGACACGAGGAGTGGTCTAGTGACAAGTATGAGTTAATGTTGACATTGCAAGTACGAGATGGTTTTGATACACAAGTTACGCTAAGGCGCCAGTCCTAAAACTGATCCTAAGGCAAGAATAGAAAGACAATCGTAAAAGGGTCTATGTTGCACAAAGTAAATGAAACGTGTTGGTTTTGTATGGGTGGGCGAGGAGCTCACTCCACCAGTACAGTAGTACTGACACCCATACAGTGTTTCATGTGCAGGCACAGGTAGAAGCTTGTGGCACGGAGCTCGCTTGGATGCGTCGAGACACGGAGTTCCTTGGCGATTCGAAGCGTGCGGCCGCGTAGATTGAAGACTTATACAGGACATAATGTATGGACATCGCCTTCCGAAGCTTCCGCTGGATTCAAGTATTGTATCGAGAGATGAGAGAGAGCAGAGTGACTTGTAAATGAGAGAAAAGTGAGCACGAGAGACATTGTAATTTGGCCTTGCGCCCGCAAATGTAATCTTGTATTCAATATCAATAAAGAGATTCTTTTGAATCACTTGTGTTCATGTGTTATTCTTTAAATTCCGCTGCAATGTATTCAATGTTCTGCTTGGGACTTCTGTGCGACGACCCCGTCGCCGCCGATGAAATCGACCGTTATGGAAATTGCCTAGTACGAGCGCAATCTAGGCTCGTGCGGCATCACGCCTTAGCAAGGACGATCGCTCCTACGGGAGCGGGACGTGACACTACGTCACCTGGACAAATCATAATCTCTATAACTCATATGAAATTACAAGATTGATAAAAACTAATGTTGAACCCTTTGCCCTAATAGGTTCAACCCCCTCACCACACTCAAGAAAAAAAGAAAGATATTTCAATTGAAATCGCTCACCAACCTGTAGCAATCTCCCTAATCGAAGTTGACGACCCCTCGATTAGATCTCTTCTTCCTTCTGTCTTGGATGGCGAAGTCCTAAGAGCACCTCGAATCTCCACTTTTTGTGCTGTGCTTTGTACCTCCACCCTCACCCCATATATATAAGATGAGAAAAAACCTATTTTAGGTCATAATAGGATTTCTTAAATAGGAAGCCCTCAAATAAGAATCCTACTACACCTAAAATAGCCCATCAACATCCTATTTTAGATTATAATAGGATCTCTTAAATAGGAAACCCTCAATAAGAATCATATTGTATCTAAAATAGCCCAGCACTAATTATGGACATCCAAATCAAATTAAATTAAATATTTAATCAGATTTAGACTCCATAAATATGCTATTACCAAATCTAGACTGGACTCCAACAAGTGGGATTTGGGATTGTTTGGATTTGGTATATGAGATTAATTAGATTTTGTGTGATGCATCAGTGTTTGAATTGAATTTTGTGTGTGGGATTGTTTGGATTTGGTGTGATGTATTTGGAGGAAAACAATGTTGTGTCGAATGATCACAACCTGCTTTGATACCAAGAAAAAAAAAATAAAACTAGAAAAAACAGGTAGATAAAAATAAATCTCATAATCAACATATGGAGGTAGGTTAAAAACTTCAACCATCCCGATTACATTGATGGCCTTCTTATTTATGAGAAATTGAGTAACAATAAAGATAGAATAAAATAATCTAAGATAACAATAATATAATGAAGAAATATCCTAATTATCCATAATGATTGATATGGATGAGTTGGAGGTTTGAATTGATAAGTTCAAATATTGGACTTGTAATTGGTATGATCTTCTAACACCTTTTGTGTAAATACACTAAAGCTTATTCTCCTGTGTAAAATTTTTTGTTTTATTATCCACTAATGAATTTGGAAAGTCTAATCACCAAGTATGGGTAGACCAAAGTGGGTTACATCCTACATAGAGATTTAGGGTTTAGGCAATATGGGGTACTTGTACGTAGACGTGATAGACATGAACTCTATGATTCGTATCTTGTGAAAAAAAGGTAGATACCCCCACTTTGAGACCATCAATCGAACGGATAGAAACTTAGGCCCTCTCCAATGGGGGTTTCTATCTCCCCAAAAAATTTTAGAACAAATTTCTTCCAACCCGGATTTCTATTCCAATTTCTAACCATGATGGCGGTGATTGTAGGATGAAAAATTTCTATTAGAAACTCTCATGAAAAATTTACAATCTCTCATACCAATTAATATTGTACCCCACGTTATTATCATTTTATTTGTTGTCATATAGGATGGAAATAGAGAACCATTGAAGAGTATTTCTTTGTGTGAAATTTCTATATATAATACAATGACAAGTAGGATAGAAACTCAATTTTAGATATCCCCATTATAGATGACCTTCGTGGATACTTTAACCTTACAAGGTAGACATGAAAAAGAGAAGTTACTACATGTTCAATAAACTCATAGGGTCCCAATCAGAGTTCAACAGATAGGATTTATGTTGATTCAGATCGAGTTGGGTAGCCAAATTTTTTTTATCTAGAATAAGCAACATTTACTATTAATAAATAAATAAATTATAATAAATATATTTATAATCCAAAATTATTATATATTAATATCAAATGTTATAAACTATTACAACTACTAGGCCTTGAACTCATATCTCTAAGTGAAAACCAATTATATTAAACAAATCATTCTATCGAATTGTGTGAGCAATAAATATTATCAAAATTTTATATATATAAAAGGAGTCTAATTTTTTTGGTGCCATTTAAACTTTTGGACCCAGGACGGTTTTCAGATCTGTAATGTGTCATGATGAATATGGGGGACAAAATAATATTGAAGAATTATGACATATTTATTACATTGAATCAAACTGAATATATACAATGCAACTAATCTAGAAGTAGGTAATTAATCTCCTACAATAATGTCTCTAGAATAGGTAACTACCAATATATAGTAGGTAATTAGTTTGCTACAAATCTCCTAAGATTAGGCAATACTCCAAATCATGATCTTATTGATTACAATGTAACAAATTTCTAGATATTGACATTTATGGTCAAATATCTTTATGGTAACCTTGCAAGATGGTGCACCGTGAGGTTATTATAATCTTGTTCGTCAATTGTTGGAAGCGAGAGCGGAAAAGAGGTTTAGTGAGTGCATAAGCTAGCTGGTCAATAAAGGAAACATGGACAACTCGAAGAGAATATCCTTCAACTTGTTCCTGAATGAAGTGATAGGCGAGAGCAACATGTTTCATACGATAATGGAATACCGGATATTCGGATTTGACCACAGATTTGTTGCACCAATGTTGTCACAGTAGATAACCGGTTGTTGAGGTATAAATGAAGCTCGGTGAGTAGAGAATAAATCCAACGAATTTCTATAGTTGTGGTAGTTACAGCTCGATACTCGGCCTCGGTGGAAGAGCGAGTCACGATCCTTTATTCTTTGAACTCCAGGATATTGGATTGCAGCCAAGATGTTGATTACAAGGTTTGGATTGGTTGTCAATCGAAATCATGTTCTATCATCGGCTAATCCATATGACAGAGGAGCAGCGCCTGCTACCAGCGACTCATCCCCATGGTCGAGGAGCTGCGCATATCGACAAAGGAGCTGCGCATATCTACCAGCGTCTCATCCACATGGCAGAGGAGCGGCGCACGTCTTAAATAATCAAGGCAGGTCCACTTTTGTAATAGATTTTTCATGTAATCGTGAATATCAATGAAAAGTCCTTGTAATAGTCCTTCATTGTATGTAAACATGAATATTAATAAATAAAAAATTATGCGTTAATACTGTGTAGTAGCTTTTTTAGGCGCATGGTTCTGTTTGTCTGGATGCGCCAGTTTGTCTGTGCGCGCATAGTTTCTTCTTGTAGGGATGCGCCCACTAGCTATGCTCATATATTTATCTGCAGCACATGATTTCTGCGTGATTTTCATGCTTCTACGCCACAGTCCTTTGTTTCTTTGAACTCCATGATATTGTATTACGACTAATGTAGGTGAGATAGACACTTGTTTAAGGTGAAATCATCTTTGTTTTCAGTCCAATCGACATCCAAAAATGCATGTAGTGACAGTGGTGAGTTGTTGTAGAGAACAACACCATGAGCAATAGTACCACAAAGATACCGTACTAGACGCTTTACTGCGTTCCATGACCAGTCTTGGGACGGTGCATGAATTATGATAGCTCGTTGACGGTGTTAGTAATGTCCGAACGCGTGTGAGTGGTAAGTATTGGAGACTACCAACAATAGATCTATATTCAGTTGGATAAGAGAGGGATGATCCAGAGTGAAGAGTGAGTATTGGAGTAATGGTAAGTGGCGTAGACACGGACTTGACATCGATCATGTGAGTGTGAGTAAGGAGATCATGGATATATCGCCGCTCAGAAAGAAAGATGCCCTGCGAATGTGGTATAACTTCAACTCCAAGAAAATATGAAAGGGGGCCAAGATCCTTGAGAGATAATCTGTTGGAGAGAATATGAATGATTTTTTGTACTTCTGCATCGTTGTTTCTTGTTGTTTCTTGTGATAATGGTTGTATTATTATATTGCAAAATTGAGAAAAAAAAATTACGCCTGGTAGAAACAGAAAAGCACATTATGAAGTGAAAAAGTATGTAAATGAATGTGTAGAGATGCAGAATAGTATTCGAAATACGAAGACACGTGCCATCGCCAATCACAATATCTCATTCCCTGAATAAGGAGCATTGAGTTCAGAGATTACTCAGGTTGGTAGTAACATGATGCGACACACCACTATCAAGGAGCCAATTGGTGCCTTCGAAGTTGTCCGTTATTGTAATATTGGCACGTGGATGTCGTAGAGCTGGAGGTTGAGTGTGCCATTGACGAAATGCACGTTGTTATGGATTGTACTGCATATTTGTTGGTGTCAAGCAAAATAGAGGACATTGTTGCACCGTGTGTCCTTGAACACGACACCCTTGACACTTTCCAAGATATGGACGAGGAGAGAGGGACGCTCAGTCTGCATATTGGAGTTGGTTGGCGTGCGTTCGGCAATCATTGGATCCTTGATCCATTCAGTGAAGAAGATGGCTCTGTTACCATGATGAATATGAGAGAGAAAATAATATTGGAGAATTATAGCATATTTATTATGTTGAATAAAACTGAATATATAATATACAATCAATCTAGAATAGATAACTACCAATCTATACGTAATTAATCTTCTCCAATAATGTCTCTAGAATAGATAACTACAAGTATATAGTAGGCAATTAATATCATACGAGTAGATAATACTTCAAATTGGGTTTTAGCTAGAAGATGGCTTGTATTATATAGTCAAATATCTTTATCAAGGAACACCGACCCTGACAAAAATAAATAAGTTCCATTTGTTGTTGGACCAAAATGCCCTTACAAACGTAACCAAACCAACCCTAACAAACTCATCGTCAGTTTCCAATTAGGAGGATAAGTCAAACGTCCACAGGCGAGACAACTTTTTCATAATTGTTCAAAAAAAATGAGATTATATAATTAAAAAAAAAACTGAGACTAATTAAAAAAAAACAAAGTAAAATCGGGCTTCTGGTGACCTAACTGGCTACTCGCTACTCAGCTGTCAGAAGGTGCACAAATACTAATGACCATGTCTTAGCAGTGGGAATATTAGCAACGTGTCTGGGAGTTCCGACAAACTGATAAATATTCGACTAACTATGATTTTAATACCAAGTCAATGATTACCAGCGTCTGCTATTCCTTTGTAAACATAATTTTTATTTATTTATTTATTTAGTTTAATAAACATTTGGCTCGCAATATACCCTACTTTATTACTTGGAAATAATAAAACTCATATTTTACATTCTTCCAATATCTCTACTAAAACAAAGACTAGTTCTTATTGCGTTAAACCTTTTTAATCAACTGGCTAGTTTAAAATAGTAGTATGGATCTCACACGGTTAAAAGAAAGAAAAAAAAAATGTTATACATTTATCTAATAAATGCGAGATACACGTCTTTGTAAAAACATCTCTTGAAAACGACTTAAAATTTTTGTAAATACTCCACTAATTAATAGTAATAATTATAAAAAATATATTTAAAAACTCTTTTTTTTATTTCATATAATTGAGAACTTTCTTTTCTTCACATCTATCTAAAACAAATCATAAATAAAATATATTAAATTTTAATTAAAATATAAATGTATATAACAAATATTTATTCAAGTATTTAAACTGTTTTTTTTCAACAATATAAACAAGATTTTTTTTTTAAATTTATGTACAACGCACGTGAAACTAGTGTAACTAATTGGTGGGAGCGTACGTGGAGGAGGGTCTTGAGTTCAAATTACTTACTTTTAACTTCTGACTAATGTTTCTGAATGCAATCATGCATCCGAATTTATCTGTTTTGAAATAAAGACACTACTAAATTTGTTCGAAAACATTATAGTTTTTGACAATTCTAGGACCTTCAAGCAGTTCTGTACATATTCGAGGCTGTCGAATTTTTGATAGTCTTGTTTTGACCGTCCTCTCCACTACATATCATGATTGTAAAAATTACAGCCCATGTAAAATTATGATTCAATTTTTGACAATCCTGACATAGCAAGGACTGCCAAAATTTTAGCACTCCTTCACTGAAAGGACAGTGCTGTTGAACTTTCTGGAATGATTTACCTTAAACAAATGAGAAGTGGAGAGAACTTGGAATTCGTAAATACACAACATTGTTGGGAAAGAAACGCGGAAACCTTTCCCCAAACCGGAGAGTACCTGCGAGAGGACCGAGCAATACAACGCACGAACCCAAAAACAACCACACAAAACAATCCACGCAGACACAGAGAATTTTTGACGTGGAAAACCCTTGCGGGAAAAAACCACGGGACGATCGGAGTCCAACCCTGAGAAGCCTCCACTAATGGAATAGAAGAATTACACCCTCTACAAACTCCTCCCGATCCAAATCGGATCCCCACAACACTCAGAGATAAGAACAATGATTACAAGGCTACGAAGAGCGAGAACGACGAGTAGAAATTACCCGAACACGATCTCCTTCGAATAGCGACCTTCAATCCTCCGTCTTCTTCTTCGAAGTTGTAATGGCACTCTTGCCTCCTTCCTCTCTCAAAGTTGTGTTGCCTTTGCGATAATGATGCGTTATGAATTAGGGTTGGAAAATTCCAATATAACTCCCTAATCCCGCAGCAAACCTGAACCGTTGGATTAGATCCAATGATGAAAACTCATCCTAAAATCCGCTTCAGCCCCCGACGACACAGAGTTCGGCCAGAACTCTGTGTCGAGCAAACAGAACCTCACGCCAACATTCTGGAGGAGCCAGACCGAGTTCGGCCCGAACTCGCTATGGGACCGAGTTCGGCCCGAACTCGGATCCCCTGTTCCAGAACCTCCCATGGACAGCAACAGCAGCAGCGACTCCGCGTCGCCTACTTCCGGAGCTTCTTCGACACACGAACGGCGCTCGTCGCACTCCGGGGTCTTCTCCACATAGGTTGGGAACCCCACCCACTCCAACAAATCTCCCCCTTCACAACTATGGGGAGGATGTCGTCATCCCGACGACCTGCCTGCAGTACTCAAACTTCCCCCTTGGTAGAATCTTCGTGAACATATCAGCTCCGTTGTCATCTGTATGAACCTTCTCAAGCTCCGCGTCCTTCTTCTCAACCACATCCCGTATCCAATGATACCGAGTCTCGATGTGCTTGGACCGGCTATGAAACGTCAGATTCTTCACAAGGTGGATAGCACTCTGACTGTCGCAAAGCAAAGTATACTGCTCTTGCTTCAGTCCTATTTCCTGCAACAGCTTCTTCATCCACAACAGCTCCTTGCAAGCCTCCATCGTCGCAATGTACTCTGCCTCCGTCGTCGACAAGGCAACACACTTCTGCAACCGCGACTGCCACGACACTGCTCCTCCTGCAAACATCATCACGTAGCCCAAAGTCGATCGCCTCGTGTCTACATCTCCAGCCATATCAGCGTCGGTATACCCAACCAGCTTCGGCTCGTCACCACCAAAGGAAAGTCTCCAACCAGCAGTGCCCTGAAGATAACGTAGAATCCACTTGACCGCACTCCAATGTACCCTTCCAGGATTTGAAAGATACCTGCTAACCGTACCAACTGCATGAGCAATATCTGGCCTCGTACACACCATGGCATACATAAGGCTTCCCACAGCTGAGGCATATGGAACTCGCTCCATATCTTCCTTTTCGTCCTCGGTAGATGGATACTGTTCCTCAGTGAGCTTAAAGTGAGCCGCGAGGGGGGAACTCACTTTCTTCGACCCGTCCATCCCGAAACGCTGAAGTACCCGGTGAATGTACTTCTTTTGGGACAAGTGTAGCAGCTTGGACTCTCTCTCTCGGCTGATCTCCATCCCAAGAATAGTCTTCGTTGCGCCCAAATCCTTCATAGAGAAGGCCGCGCCCAGCTGGCGCTTCAACTCCGCTATCCTAGTGGCATTCCGACCCACTAATAGCATATCATCTACATAGAGCAATAAAATGATGAAATCATCATCGGCAAAATATTTCACAAATACATAATGGTCCGACGTCGTCCGTGCATAACCATGCTCCCCCATAAACGACTCGAACTTCCTGTACCACTGCCTCGGAGCCTGCTTCAGACCATACAAGCTCTTTCTCAACCGGCAGACCAAATGTGACTTGCCCTTCTCACAGAATCCCTCCGGCTGCTCCATGTACAACTCCTCCTCAAGATCACCGTGGAGGAATGCCGTCTTCAGGTCCATCTGCTCGACCTCCAAGTCGAGACTGGCTGCTAATGCTAGCACCACCCGAATAGACGAATGCTTGACGACAGGCGAAAAGATCTCATCATAATCCACGCCTTTCCGCTGACCGTAGCCTTTGACTACCAGCCTCGCTTTGTATCGAGGGCGAGTAGCATCATCCGTCTGCTTCACTCTGAACACCCATCGATTCTTCAAAGCCTTCTTGCCCTTTGGCAACCGCACCAGATCATAAGTGGAATTGGTGTGCAAGGAACTCATCTCCTCCTGCATAGCCACCATCCACTCCTGCCTGTGTTCATCTTCCATAGCCTCTGCAAAACTTTCGAACTCTCCCCCGTCAGTCAATAGCACATACTCATTTGGTGAGTATCTCGTAGATGGTCGACGATCCCTGTCACTCCTTCTCAGTGGAGCCACTGGTGCTGGCTGTATACCGACAGCCTCCGCCCCTTCAGGAACTACCTCTCCGGCATGCTCATCCTCCTGAGGGACACCCTGACCACCATCAGCAGGCTGATGATCAAGGTTGGGAGCAACTCCATGTACCGGCTCCCCCATAACTGGATCCTCTGCGATGTCCTCTGAAAACTGCTCGAAGCGAAATGACTCTAACTCAGGCAATTCCTCAGCCTCAGAAGGCGTCTCGGAATCCTGAGTGTTGGTCATGGTCTGATCCTCGACGAACACCACGTCCCTGCTTCTGTAGAGCTTTCCTTCCACTGGGTCGTAGAGTGTATAGCCAAACTCATCCCGATCGTAGCCGACAAAGACGCATCGCCTCGTCTTCGGCTCAAGTTTGGTCCTCTCGTCCTTCGGTACATGCACGAAGGCTTTACAACCAAACGCCCGCAGGTGATTGTATGACGGCTCTTTGCCGTACCATACTTTATCAGGCACATCACCCTGCAAAGGAGCACTAGGAGACAAATTAATAATATAAGCAGCTGTGAGAAGAGCCTCACCCCAATAACTGCCCAGCAAGTTTGCTTCTGACAGCAAACATCGCACCCTCTCCATCAGTGTCCTATTCATGCGCTCCGCTACACCATTGAGCTGAGGTGTCTTTGGCGGAATCTTCTGGTGTCGTATCCCTTGCTCTCTGCAATACGCATCAAAGGGACCGATGTATTTGCCGCCATTGTCGGACCGAACACACAACAACTTCTTGCCCGTCTCTCTTTCAACAGAGGCCTGAAACTCCTTGAAAGTAGGCAGCACCTGATCCTTGGTCTTTAAGGCATAGACCCAAACCTTCCTGGAACAGTCATCAATGAAAGTTACAAAGTAAGAAGCACCACCAAGAGATTTTACCTTCATAGGACCGCAGACATCCGAGTGAATCAACTCGAGCAACGCCGGCTTCCTCGAACTTGGGTGACTTTGGAAAGACACCCTATTTTGCTTCCCAGCTAAACAGTGCGTGCATTTCTCCAACTTTGTAGACCTGAGCCCCGGAATCACCTTCCTATTCACCAAGTAGCTCATCCCCTTCTCGCTGATATGGCCGAGCCGCCTGTGCCACAACTCGGCATACGCATCACTGACTGCGTTCACCTCATGTGCCCCCTCTGCGCTCCCCTCCATATAGTAGAGACCGGACTTCTTGCTTCCTCTGGCAATCACCAACGAACCCCTGGAAAGCTTCCACTGACTGTTCCCGAAGAGACTGAAGAATCTCTCGTCATCCAACCTTCCAACCGACACCAGGTTGAAACGGATATCAGGGACATGACGAATATCCTTGAGAACAAGAATCGCACCCGTCTTCGTTCTCAAATGCACATCTCCAACGGCAACCGCCTTCGACACATCTCCGTTGTCCATCTTCAACACTCCACAGTCGCCTGTAGTGTAAGTGGCAAACAGTGCCCTATTGTGAGATACATGTGCTGAAGCCCCTGAGTCCACCAGCCAAGAATTGTCGTCGCAGACGAGGTTAGTAATAACCTCATCACCTACGACGATCACATCGCCTCCATGCACCGAGGCCGCCGCTGTAGTGTTCTCTTCTTGCTTCCCCTTGTCGCCCATCTTCTCTCTCTTTCAAGCGAAACAATTTTGCTTGATATGGCCCTTCTTACCGCAATGGTAACACTCCGAGTCCTCGTACCGACCTTTGGACTTCCCCCTGCTCTTGTCTCTGCCACCATCTGGACCCCTGCTTTTGCCCCTTCCGCGGCTCTCTGAAACCAATGCCTCTGAGTGGTGGGATGTGGATGAAGTGCCCTGAGAACGTCTCTGCATCTCTTCATTCAACACCCCGCTCTTGGCAAACTCCAGACTGACCACGCCCTCTGGAGCAGAAGCGATCATAGATACTCGTACGGTCTCCCACGAGTCTGGCAAAGTACACAGCAGCCATAGTTCCTGAACTTCGTCGTCGAACTTGACTCCCATAGAAGATAGCTGGTCAACCACGCCCTGGAAATCACTCAAGTGATCGGAAATAGACGCCCCATCCTTGTATCGCAGACCCATCATCGTTCGGATCAGGAACAACTTGTTTACCCCGGTCTTCTTCGCATACAAGGATTCCAGCTTATCCCACAACGTCTTCGCGTGCTCAATATTGGCAACGTGGTTGTACACGTTCTCATCAATAAAATGCCGTATATACCCACACACCTGTATGTGCTCGAATGTCCAGTCCTCATCGGATTTATCACTGGGCTTCTCGGATGCAAACACAGGTAGATGCAGCTTCTTGACAAACAACAAATCTTTCATCTTGCTCCGCTAATAGTGATAATTGGTGCCGTTCAGGTTCACCATGCGCACCGGCTTCGCGTCCATCTCTCCTCTCTGGTTTCTGTCAACTCCTGACACCCTTCTGAATTCCAGAACCTGGCTCTGATACCACTCTGTTGGGAAAGAAACGCGGAAACCTTTCCCCAAACCGGAGAGTACCTGCGAGAGGACCGAGCAATACAACGCACGAACCCAAAAACAACCACACAAAACAATCCACGCAGACACAGAGAATTTTTGACGTGGAAAACCCTTGCGGAAAAAAACCACGGGACGATCGGAGTCCAACCTTGAGAAGCCTCCACTAATGGAATAGAAGAATTACACCCTCTACAAACTCCTCCCGATCCAAATCGGATCCCCACAACACTCAGAGATAAGAACAATGATTACAAGGCTACGAAGAGCGAGAACGACGAGTAGAAATTACCCGAACACGATCTCCTTCGAATAGCGACCTTCAATCCTCCGTCTTCTTTTCCGAAGTTGTATCCGAAGTTGTAATGGCACTCTTGCCTCCTTCCTCTCTCAAAGTTGTGTTGCCTTGCGATAATGATGCGTTATGAATTAGGGTTAGAAAATCCCAATATAACTCCCTAATCCCGCAGCAAACCTGAACCGTTGGATTAGATCCAATGATGAAAACTCATCCTAAAATCCGCTTCAGCCCCCGACGACACAGAGTTCGGCCAGAACTCTGTGTCGAGCAAACAGAACCTCACGCCAACATTCTGGAGGAGCCAGACCGAGTTCGGCCCGAACTCGCTATGGGACCGAGTTCGGCCCGAACTCGGATCCCCTGTTCCAGAACCTCCCATGGACAGCAACAGCAGCAGCGACTCCGCGTCGCCTACTTCCCGAGCTTCTTCGACACACGAACGGCGCTCGTCGCACTCCGGGGTCTTCTCCACATAGGTTGGGAACCCCACCCACTCCAACAAACATAACGTAACCCTCTTATACATGAGCATATACGCGACACTCACGAAGGCGTATTACTTTTTCTTTTTATAATAATAGTGAAAGTTATGGACAATAGATCTAAAATATATACAATGTAGCGTACACAAAATTCTGTATGTATCGTCTGACTTCTCAAAAGAAAAAGAAAAAAAATAGGCGACGCTGACCAACCGTTCGATAAAATGCACTAAGGGTCCGTTTGGTAAACCGTATTTGGAGGTAGGATTTGAATTTTTATGGATTTGGAGACAAATTCATGGAATCCTATGTTTGGTTGGAGATGGATTTAGATATGGAAAGTATGACAAAATCCAAAACTTGGATTTTGTTGGATTTTGGAGGAAAAAAATAATTATTCTTTAATGATTTCGTTAAAATATTTTTTATTTAATAATTTTGTTAAAAATTAGTAAATTAAAAATTAGTTAATCTTTAATAATTTTGTTAAAAATTAGTAAATTAAAAATTAGTTAATCTTTAATAATTTTGTTAAAAATTAGTTAATTAGTTAATTTCGTTATAATCATAATTAATAATTTATTAGTATTATTATAATATTAATAAATAATATTTATTATTTAGTTAATAATCATAATTTACTAGTATTATTATATTATTATTATAATATTAATTAATAATTTATTAGTATTATTATAATGTTAATTAATAATCATATCCTATGTTTAGTATTATTAATAAAAAAATTGGTTAATTAGTTAATTAGTTAATTTCGTTATAATCATATTAATTATAATATTAATTAATAATTTATTAATAACTATTTTATTATAATCTTAATTTATAATATTTTAAGCACAATTAGAATCATATTTTATAATAATTTATATAATAATTTACTAATCATAATAATATTAATTATAATTACTATTTTTAAAATATTTAATTTATAGTTAATTAATTGTTAATTATTAATTATTAATTATTAATTTATAATTACTTAATTACTTAATTATTAATTTATTACTTAATTATTAATTATTAATTATTAATTATTAATTATTAATTTATAATCGTTAATTAATAATTAATAATTATTACTTAATTATTTAATTATTACTTAATTTATAATCGTTAATTATTAATCGTTAATTATTAATCGTTAATTATTTAATTATTAATTATAATTACTTAATTTATAATCGTTAATTATTAATTATTACTTAATTATAATTACTTAATTATTAATTTATAATCGTTAATTATTAATTATTAATTTATAATCGTTAATTATTAATGATTAATTTATAATTGTTAATTATTATTTATTAATTTATTAATTATTTAATTTATAATTACTATTATTAATCGTTAATTATTAATTATTTAATTTATAGTTATTAATTATTAATCGTTAATTATTAATTATTAATCTTTAATTATTAATCGTTATTTATTTAAAAATTAACTAATCATTAATTATTAATTTTATAATTAATAATAACTAATCGTCGATTATTAATTACTAATCGTTAATTATTAATTTTATAAATAATAATAACTATAATTAATCATAATTAATTAATAGCTTAATTATTGATCATGACTATAATTTAATTATTAATCATAAAATCAAATCCTATGTTTGGTTGGAGTTGGATTTGGAGTTGGATTTGAATAGTAAAATTCATGATTTGGATTTGGAGGATTTCCAAATCCAAATCCAAATAGTAAAATTCGGTTACCAAACAAGCCTTAATGGGCTTTTTCCCAATTATGACGTGGACAGGACGTGAGCAGAGCTTCTAAAGAAATATTGTGGGAATGCACGACGAAGGAGGGAGAGTTGGTGGCACCACCAGCAGCAGCACCAACTACTGCTGCCACCCCTACCACGACCCTTTGCTATATGATGGTCAGCCACACGGGAAAAAGAAGAAAAAAAAAAACCCCTCCATTATAAAGTTTGACGACCTCCCCGACTTCCTAACGGTCGTCTGTTAGCCTCGGAAGACGAAGGCCTCCCCTTCATATAAACCATTTGGATTTGGAGCCAAGCCCCCTCTGAATGTAGCTAAGGCCTCGACTCCGGTGAGTTCCTGCTGCTGAGCTCTCCCTCTCCTTCGTCTCGCTCCGTTAGTGGTATATTTGCACAATGGTAGTAAATACCCATCATGGGCATTTTGCTATTTATGATCTTGTTGTTACTTATGATACGAAGCTCCGATACCATGTTGGGCTTTTTACGGCTCTGACACCATCTTCACTGGAATTCAGGTCCCTTCTTTCTAGATTCAGTTTTGTTAGAACTCTAGAGAATTGTTTTTTTTTTTTGTTATATATATATTTTTTTTTTTTCCTTACATAGAGAGCTTTGTTATGCCTACAACCAAATGTGTACAATCTCCATACAACCACCACGTGTCGGACTTCGATTGGAGGAGAGGGGAAAGTGATGGGGTCGGATGGAGCCCAGGAGGGTGAGAGGGGAGTGGGACCCATATGTAAGGCGTGGGAGAAAGAGGTTGTAAGAAGGTGGTAAGAATTTAGTAGTAGACTTAGCATCTTCCCTTACATAAAACCTGCTTGAAATGCGTGCCGGACAAGATTTGTATCAGGTCTCTGCTCTGATACCATGTTAAACTCGAGTTTTGGTGAAGGTTTGAGGTACGGCTCCTGTAGATCGAATAACCCAGTTTCGGGCTGTGAGCTGGATTCCTGCGACGCTACGTTTTCTTTTCCTAGAATCCACTTCAAATGCTAGCCAGAACTCTAGGGTGACGTTCGGATGAGGACTTTGTATTCCTAGGAATCCACTTTCAATTTCTTTTCCATGCGAAATGGATTCAACATCCGCATACCCATGTTCGGTTAGGTTGGGGATATGTAGCACGAAAAACTCAAAATTTTCCATTCCCGGTTCGGACAGGAATATGAAACTTAATTTGTCTAGTTTTCCATGAATATCCTTTCATTGATTTCATAATGCTACTATTACCTAAATTCAGTTGGTGTCATTAAGGGTGTTACCGTCCAAAAAAATTATAATTAATGTGCCCAACCAACATCCAAGAAAGCAAAAATATTCCAAAGGGGGGCTTGAGTTTTACTTTCCCACAAATGTGGGAAACTGAAGCCCCCCATTTTTCAGTCCAATTCACAATCACAGACTTACCAAACATGGGTAAGGAACTCAAACTCCATTCCCAAGTCTCTAAAACTTGAACCAAGCATCACCTAAAGGGTTGAGGGTTATATATTTATGTTATACTTTACCTCGTCAAATTATAGACAGTTTCATGTGTTTGATCTGGAATTACGATTGCTATTCATGGGTATCCTATGTTTTATTATTGGGAACTCTGATACCATGCTGGTTTTCATATTACCAAGATCTGACAGCGTTTTGTTTTTTGGGATAACAAGCTTTGAGACGATTTTGACTGGAAGTCCAGTCCCTTATTTCCAATTCAATTGGCATTTAATATAACCTTGCCATGGAGTGAGGAACTATGTATGGTTGGTTCTGATCACATTTCTTATCCTTGTAATACTTACAGTATTTATCGAGGACTGCTGAAGGGCGAGAAGCGTCCAAGGAAATGGGGGGTGTTGAGGGAGATAGCAGACAATCACGTTCATTAGCCAGTTTAATTACACAAGAAGATGGTGGAGCCGTTGTTACTTCCTCTAGGATCTTACTGCCGGAGGCTAATGGTGCGAAAAGCGAGAATCAGGACAAGAACACAGAACAAAGCGTCCCGTTTTTCAAGCTGTTTTCGTTCGCGGACTCTACAGATTACCTATTGATGGCGACAGGCTCGATCGCGTCCATCGCTAGTGGAGCGTCAATGCCTCTTATGATACTTTTCTTGGGAAATCTGATACAGGCTTTTGGAGGAGCTCACAACCCCAAAGATGTGCTTCATAGAGTTACCAAGGTATGTCTAACTGTAGTAGTCGAGTAAAATAGCTTAAAAGTTGAGCATATTTCATTAACCCATTTATCGTCATCCCTTCTTCAGGTGTGTCTTCTGTTTGTCTACTTGGCTGTGGGATCAGGAATTGCATCTTTTCTCCGTAAGTAAATTCCTCCATTTTTTTCTTTTGAGGAACAGGTAAGCATACTTCCAGTCAGAATCGGAAAGGCACTCAACTCACAATATTCTGATTACAACCAGCTCAAAATATCCCAAACTACAGAAAAACTACAATTTATAACCATATTACAAGTCTTTCAATACGGATATCAAATGAAACTACCAACTTCAAAAAGACGATCACTGAAACACTGTCTTCCAAATCACTGCACTGATATTCCTTGCCCTGCTTCATCTTGAATTTCTGCTGCACCTGCTTCGTCATTTGTAACATTCTCAATTTCTGCACCTAGTCCAACCTCACAAAAAGACTTTTATAATACATCAATATTGTAAATAACAGTTTGAAGAATTAACTTTATGATAAAAATACTACCAAATTTCTTTCATTTCATACGCACATAAAACTAGTCGAAGTAATATCCCGTATATTCTTAGTAACAACAGATATATTACCAATGTGTGGGATCATAAACTACACCTAGTCATGGTACATTTCTCCAATTGCTCCTAACAATGTATGGTATCAGATATAGGGTTAGTTATTCTATTTTCGCTATGTTGTAAGTGATCAAGTGATGGATTCTGAGTATGTAGCAATCTCTTCTTTGTCAGAGGTTTACTGTTGGATGGCAACTGGGGAAAGGCAGTCTTCGAGAATAAGGAATTTGTACTTGAAGACCATATTAAGGCAAGACATCGCTTTCTTTGACAAGGAAACAAATACTGGAGAAGTTATTGGGAGGATGTCTGGTGATACTGTTCTTATTCAAGATGCCATGGGTGAAAAGGTACTTATGTCATCCTTACAATTCATTTCAAATGGGAGTCAGTCTTTATGAAATCTTAATGTAAAATCTCCTGTGAGTCAAACTTCTACTGAGGAATTATTCTCAGGAAATTGACTTTTTCTGAGAGAGAGAACTCTCAGGAAATTGACTTGATAATGAACTTGGTTTTTGTTTATTTATTTATTTATTGCCTTCAACTTTTTTGTTTAACATTCTTTTCTGAGAATTAAGGAAATACCTCATCCATGACATCCACACCCCGCCATGTCACCATTCCAATGATACACACCTATGTTGCATGGAAAATATATACAACATGATACTATATGGACACAAACATAAACACCACTGATTTTTGGTACTCTCTACTATATTTTGGAGTGTCAATTTCATGTCTAATACGTGCCTAACGTGGAAAGTCAACACACACTTTTGGGGAGTATATGCTTCCTACTTTGAACCTTGGTTCCTATGATACCATATTAAAGTCTCTGCTGCACCACAACTCTAGATCTTTAGTGACAGATTGAGGGTTAAATATTTATATTATTACAACAGAAACTATTCTTAAATTATTCACATCTAGATATGAAATATTTCAATTTACCTATTTAGGTTATTGAGGAATATTGATTATTGCTGGTGTAAACTTTCAGTGTCATTTCCTCCTACATCGCACATGACTGGTTTGACATACCTTTCTATAAGAATATATAGATATTTTGGTACATTTCTTCTTAATTTAAACTTCTCATGTTTCAGATGTTTGAAGTATCTGATTCTTTACCTATTTTAAACTTCATATTTCTCATTCCAAATTATGATTGGTCTGCCAAACTTTATTAGTTTATAAAAATGGAAGCATTTTAAAATCGAATGATAAGAGAATACTGAAAATTTTAGTTACTAATGGTGTTTCTTTATTTAATTCATTAAAAAACAAAATGATCCAACATGAATTTTCAGTTTAGGGTAAGTCCTTACACTCCCTCACTCACTTTCTGAGACAAAAAGACGGTAGTCCTTCCTCTTTAGGTAGCTAATGCATGTCCCTTCCTATTTCGCAGGTTGGTAAATTCCTTCAGCAAATAGGAACATTCTTTGCGGCCTTTATAATTGCATTTGCTCAGGGGTGGCTTCTCACTCTTGTGATGCTGTGCACGATTCCTTTCCTTGTAATTGCGGGTGCAGCTATGTCCATTTTAATGACAAAGGTGGCTGCACGTGGACAAACAGCTTATGCAGAAGCGGCAGTTGTGGTAGAACAAACAATCGGTTCTATAAGAACTGTAAGTATTCACTATAGTATTCTTTTTTCATTTAGTCCTAAACCTACATTCTTCGGAAATCCTATTAACTTGTTTCCTCCCTTAGGTTGCATCTTTTACCGGGGAAAATCAATTTGTAGACAAATACAGCAAGTCTCTGATGACTGCTTACAAGTCCAGTGTCCACGAGGGGATTGCTACCGGATTAGGTCTTGGGATTATGATGCTTATCATGTTTTGTGGTTATAGTCTGGGTATATGGTACGGGGCTAAGCTGATCCTGGAGAAAGGTTACACGGGTGGCAAAGTCATAAATGTGATTTTTTCAGTCGTGATGGGATCCCTGTAAGTGGCTATGTTATCTGTTTTGATATTAACAGAAATAATAACATAACTGAGACATAATAATGAAATATTCAAATGATTCACATCAAATGTACAAGAATCTTTCCTATAAAGATGAAAATATACTGACTATCGATACTACAACTACTCTTTCTTATATAATGAATAAAAATAACATGGTACAAATCTTTATTAAAAATTCAAAGGGGAACTGAATGTCATAACTGAATTTTTAGAGTTTGGTCAAGAACCTGTAAGTCAATGTCTCCAAATTTAGTTCTTTTTTGTCTTAGTAGCCACAGTTAGTAGTTCATATAGATCTTAATGATTTCTACCGTGTTCTATAAGGAACCATAAGAATTAAGATAAGTTGAAAATCATCCTGAATATTTCTAAGAACCCCAAGATTGTGTTTGGGAAGCAATATATTTGGTGCAGTTATGTAAAATTTAAAAAATCCATTTTACCATGAACTTCAATTTTAATATCTCTAAGGTTGCTGAGCCTTGCAACTTCAGTAGTCCCAAATTACTAAATTTCATGTTATTGATCTAACATAGTTACTGAACCTTTGAAAACTGTATTCTGTTGATCTTGAGGAGTATTATAAACCTATTTCAGACCTACATTATATCTTAAGAAAGTAAATAAGTGCATATAACAGATGATTACAACTCAAGGTAATTCATGATTTTGAATGGTGTTATGAAATTGAATTATTTCTTTGTACTGTAACATTGTTGGATAGGTTTAAGGAGAAGAGCCCTAAAATGATCAAACCGGAAATTTTGGATGTAATATACTTCTCATGGTGCTTGGCTAAGCCATTCTTGTTCTCCTTCTACATCTGACCTTTGAGCAGTGAGAAATTCTTAACAGCATATAAATCTTAAGCATCCGTGACCACATCAAGTATACGAAAGACCAGACTTCTGGAGAAGTATCCAAACAATCAACGCTTGTTATTATGACAATTACATTTATAAATATATCAATTTATCATCCATTGTACAGTACAAACTTCTTTCACTGGCTACTAATTAGGTTCCTCTACCACAAATATAAACAATCAGTTTTTATGATGTTGTGTTTACAGCTCTTTAGGCCAGGCCTCTCCAAGCATGGCAGCATTTGCAGCCGGGAAAGCTGCAGCATTCAAGATGTTTGAGACAATAAATAGAAAACCGGAAATTGATGCTTCTGACCCTGCAGGGAAAATATTAGATGATATCCGCGGAGATATAGAATTTAAAGACATTTACTTCAGCTATCCAACTAGACCCGATGAACAGATATTCAAAGGATTTTCTTTCTCCATAGAAAGTGGCACAACAGTGGCTTTGGTAGGGGAGAGTGGGAGCGGGAAGTCAACAGTTATAAGCCTGATTGAAAGATTTTATGACCCGCAAGCAGGTGAAGTTCTTATAGATGGCATAAACCTCAAGGAGTTCCAACTGAGATGGATCAGAGAAAAAATTGGGCTTGTGAGTCAGGAGCCTGTATTGTTTGGTTCAAGCATTCGAGATAACATTGCTTATGGAAAAGATGGTGCAACTGCAGAAGAGATTAGAGCCGCAGCTGAGCTTGCTAATGCTTCCAAGTTCATAGACAAAATGCCTGAGGTATAAACCCTTCGACTTCTCTAAAGTTAAATTTGGTATAGTTATAACACAAGAAATTTACTAGTGAAATTTCGTTGGCATTGTTAATACGAGGTAACTTATGGCATGTTATGCATTCAGGGATTTGACACCATGGTTGGTGAGCATGGTACTAAGCTGTCTGGGGGTCAGAAACAAAGGGTTGCAATTGCAAGAGCTATTCTGAAAGACCCACGCATTCTACTTCTAGATGAAGCGACAAGTGCTCTGGATGCAGAGTCCGAAAGGATAGTGCAGGATGCCCTCGATAGAGTCATGGTTAACCGAACCACTGTTATCGTTGCTCATCGGTTGAGTACAGTGAGAAATGCTGATACGATTGCTGTCATTCATAGAGGATCAATTGTTGAGAAAGGTTTGCATCTTTAAGAACCTTTTGATATATACAAGCATTTCATAGAGGTTTTACCATTTTTCGATACCATAATGTTACTAAAAGATTTAACCTGCTTTGAGGAGGGAAGAAGTTGGTTTGAAAGTCTACGAGCTTCCTAATATTATCTTCTTCCTCCTTTGAGATTGACCTAATGCTGTCTTCGTTTCTGACAGGTTCACATCTGGAGCTATTGAAGGATCCTAATGGTGCATACTCCCAATTAATAAGTTTGCAGGAAATGAACAAAAAATCAGATCAAGCTTCTGAACAAGACCAGCTGAAACGTGATCTTTCATCAGGCGGACAGCGTCGCTCTAGTCAACATACGTCCTTCAATCGTTCCTCCAGCCAACAGGCATCTTTCAATCGTTCCTCTAGCCAGCATCCATCCTTCAACCGTTCCTCTAGCCAACAACTGAAACGTTCTGTAAGCCGAGGGTCATCATCTTTCGGGAATAGAAGCCACAACTCTTTATCAGCACATCTTGGCTTGCCTTTAGATTTTGGTCTTCAAGATAACACACCTGAGGAGCCAGACACTGCGTATCCTTCCCAGCAACTGAAGGAAGTGTCTATAGGACGCATTGCCTACCTCAACAAACCAGAGATCCCAATTCTCCTACTCGGTGCAATTGCTGCAATTCTCAATGGACTTATATTTCCCATTTTTGGACTCCTGTTATCCTCTGTGGTGAACTCGTTCTACAAGCCGCCACCACAGCTTAAGAAGGATGCTAAGTTTTGGTCATTGTTGTTCATGGGATTAGGCCTGATGAGTTTCGTAGCAGTTCCTGCTAGGTCGTTCTTCTTTGCTTTAGCCGGGTCAAAGTTGATACGAAGGATACGATTGATGACTTTCAAGAAGGTGGTTCACATGGAGGTGGGATGGTTCGATGAACAGGAAAACTCGAGTGGAGCCATCGGCGCAAGACTGTCGTCAGACGCAGCGACAATTAGAGGGGTTGTGGGTGATGCACTTGCTTTACTTGTCCAGAACGTTGGCACTATGGTTGCAGGTCTGGTGGTAGCTTTTGTTGCCAACTGGCAGCTGGCTATGATCATCTTGGCTTTGATACCTCTCTTGGGACTTAATGGGTTTCTCCAGGTCAAGTTCATGCAGGGATTTAGTGCTGATGCAAAGGTTAGATTCTATAAATTTAAACTATACAATTCTTGAATCAAATGACTAACAAATGGAATCACTGCAACAACAAGAACAAAGTCTTGCTTGAATCAAATGAACTATTTCGTAAACCTTTATATGACTGACGAAAAGGTTGTTAAAGGTTTAAGACACAACATTGGTCCATTCCTAAAATATGGAGCTTTTGGGAACATTGGTTAATTAATATGATATCGGCGCCACATCCCCTTTACGCCAAATGGTTTATATTGCCTTTCTATGTGCGAACCTGCATTCCTGGGCTTTAGCTCAAGTGCAAACTCTAGGTTCATCCACGTGCAGGTACGCCTAGGTTCTCATAATCCTGGCATGCATGTTGACGAGGCGTTAAAGGTTTATTTTTAACAAGGTTCTAAGTATCGCTATCATAATCGGTGTCGGACCATTCCGAAGTGTATTGGGATCGGCCGTATTGAAGGTTTCGGATCGGAGTATCGGAATTTGGTATCGGAAAGCAAATAATTATTAATAAAATATTAACGTTTTAGAAAATTTATTTTTATACATTTAGGCATAATTTTAATATTTTTAGCGTTGTTTCTTAGTAGTTTTGAAACTGAATGGAATAGTAGTCGCCCTTACCGATTGATTTATATAGGATAGATAAGTTTTCTTCTTTTACATGCGTTTATGACCTTTCTATGCTTTTACACCATTGTTGATTGGTCTTTTTCGTTCAATTTTCTTTACCGAATTGACCGAAAAAGAGACCCTCTATGTCGGTATCGGTCAGTATCGGGTTTCGGTCGGTATCGGATCAGGACATGTCAAACCGTATCGGTATCGGCCGATACTACAAAGTATGGGTTTAATTATCATGTTGGCCCATTCCTAAGCTCGAGCTTCTGGGAATATGTTAACGAACAGAAGTATGGGAAACTTTAAGTTCCTAACGTTTGATAACATTTGGTACATTGAAAAATATTTACTGTGCAAGTATGACCTCATTTTGGCTATCCCATAAAGTTTGGTTCCAATCAAGTTGTTGATCATGGTGGATACTGTATGGTGGCTGCAGATGATGTACGAGGAAGCGAGTCAGGTTGCGAACGACGCAGTGGGAAGCATACGAACTGTCGCTTCTTTTTCTGCTGAAGAGAAGGTGATGGAATTGTACAACAAGAAGTGTGAAGGTCCAAGAAAGGCAGGAATCAAGCAGGGTCTGATTAGTGGTATTGGTTTCGGGGTCTCTTTGTTCCTGATGTATGTCGTCTATGCTATCAGCTTCTATGCCGGAGGCCGCCTAGTTAACAGTGGAAAGACTACGTTCGGCAAAGTTTTTCAAGTATGTTTCACCTATTCCTTCAAAAGTAATTAGTATCTTTATTCTTTCAAAGACTTCATTCCTTCTTTATCATAGTGACACTTTAATGCATTGACTTGATTGTGCTAAAGTTAAATAGGATTAAGGTGAAACACTAAGTTAGTAGTTGTTATCTCGCTATATCAACTTGAATTTTTTTTTCTCCAACTGAAAACTCTTCTACTTTTGTCAAGTTCATCCATGAATGAGCATAGGAAAATAATAACCCTTTTTGTGTTTCAAACTTCCTCCTACCCCTTTGTCAAAACAGAACGTAAAAGTTACATATATATAGCAAAAAGAGTTGGAACGCTTGTTAGCAATCACCCGAATAATACTCGTATTATACGCGAATTTTTCTGTATCTTTCATAAATGTATAATACTTGCGTACTTTTGAAAGATTCGAGCCTGTATGTAAATTTTAAGCATGCGAAGTTTCAAATGTGTTCCATATAAATTATTGAAAAATTTGGCGCAAAAAAATGGTGGGAACCTGTTTAATTAACTAAATTTGACAACGTATTTAAGAATGTGAAGTTTCTAACCTCAATAATCCCTTTTTTCGAATATTTGACCGAATTTTTTAACGTGCTTTATTTGTACTGAGCCGATTTGTACTCGTAATTTTGTCATCCCGAATTTTCCCCCTTTGCCGAATTGCTAACAAGGGTTGGAACTATATAACTGACATAGATTATCTATTCCCTTTTGAGTCTTTGTGAAAAGAAACTTCTTACTATCAACTGATTTGTATTGGTGTGTTAAAATGGAGATCATTCTTGAGGTACTAAGGTGATCTCAAGCTATTAGCTTTTCCTTGAGGGGATCACCCCTCTTTTTTTTTCTTCTTCCATTATGCCTCTTACTAAATATTTCCCTCATCTTTGGGACTAAATTACGAAAATGTAGGAAATTAAACTAGTTAACAAAAATAGACTCCACAGTAACAAATTTTTTTTGCCCCTTCTCATGGCTTTGTGATGATTGAATCCATAAGAGGAGTTTTGATTGTTCATATTGATTGTAATAAGGTTAGAAATGCCCCCTATGCATCTTTCAGATCAATAAACTAATAAATGAACCTACGCTGGATCTGTAATCATCATACAGCTTTTGATTGTCATCCAGTGTATGGAACTGAAGGAAAATATTCAAAAATAGGCTATATAAAGGAAAATATCCAAAAATAGGCCCATGACCTTTTTTGGATATATTCCTTTATATAATGAGCTATTCTTGTGTTGAACTTATTCAACAAATTAACTCTTGAGATGTTTGTGGAGAACCTTTAGACCTCTTTATATACCATAGAAATTCAATTCTATGTAGGCTTAAAATCCAATCTTATGTAGGATTACCATATATATGGTCAAAGTCAAAAAATATCATTCGCCTATTTTTGGATATTTTCCTCAGGAACTTATGCTGCAACACCTAATTCCTGTTTGCTCCGTGTTGCAGGTATTTTTTGCCCTTTCCATGACGGCTATGAGTATTTCTCAAGCAAGCTCCATAGCACCAGATTCTACCAAGGCAAAATCGGCCGCAGCTTCCGTGTTTGCACTTCTTGACCGCGAGTCTAAGATCGACTCCGGTGACGATTCTGGTGTCACTTTGGAGAGGTTGAAGGGCAACATCGAGTTCCGGCATGTCAGCTTCAAGTATCCTACACGGCCCGACACCCAAATATTCCGAGACTTATCCTTGGTTATTCATTCGGGAAAGGTAATGTGTGTGCTAAATGTTCTTCATTGATTTTAACTATTTCAGTATAATGTATAGAAAATCTTTTAAAAGTAAATGCTTTGACAAAAAATTAATTCACGAAAGTATAATCACATTAATGTTCTTCTCATGTCAATTTTGCTAATACAAGGAGCATTGACTCCTATGAGATGAGATGTACTGACAAGGTCAATTGGTTAAGATTCTAATATATGCAATTTTGCTAAGGATTTGCACTGGTTATTAATATTTTCAGAAATTTGGTGTTGAAGTCTATAATAAAACCTGTGCAATACAAACAGTTGCATTACACCCAAGGCCGGCCCATGGAGTTGGGTTGTTCTATCCAGAGCTAGTTTTGGTTGCCTCTTGATCTTTATTGTAGGTCCATCCTTGAGGATCACCCGCGACCCTGACCTCTTGTGGGTTCATGCTAAGCAAGGGGGCTGCCCCCAGTCCGATGCTCCTCCTAGAAATCCTGGCCCCGCCATTGCATATAATATAATCATATTTACCTAATACAAAGAAATTGGATTTAAATGGAATCTATAAGGCACCTTGTACTGTTTGGAAGGTATGCTTATTAGTTTATTTACTCTAGTTTCTATTGTGGGTTTTTTTGGCAAGTGTTAAGGGCACTACAAAAATGACTAGGGGACAACACATTTATGGCAATCCTTTGCATATCCAGGGTTGTCAAAAAAAAATTTCTTCCACTCCTTGCTATTTTAGGACTATCAAAATGTTGGCAGTCATGGATATGCATAGGGCAGTTCTATTTTTTCAGGATGTATAGGACTGCGAGAATTTTGACAGTTCTAGAACTGTCAAAGTGTACTGCCCCCTAGTAATTGTTGTAGTGCCCTCAACATTTGCCTTTTTTTTAGCAATAATCATTTTTGAACCTTCAGAAGTAAACTTCTACCGTGGCGAGGCCCATATTAGATTTCTACTGTTTTTTTTTTTTTTTTGTGCAATCATAACTTAGAACTTTCAGAAGCTAAATTTGGATTGTGATGGAGGTTCATTTTACTTTTTCAGACTGTTGCACTAGTAGGGGAAAGTGGGAGTGGGAAGTCCACAGCAGTATCGTTGTTGCAGAGGTTTTACGACCCAGACGCGGGGCAAATATTGCTCGACGGAGTCGAGATCAGGAAGTTGCAGGTGAGATGGCTGAGGCAGCAGATGGGTCTTGTGAGCCAAGAACCAGCACTGTTCAATGACACCATTCGAGCCAACATTGCTTATGGAAAAGAAGGCAACGCCACCGAGGCTGAGATCGTAGCTGCCGCAGAGTCGGCAAATGCCCACAAGTTCATATCCACTTTGGCCCAGGTTAGTTAGCCATTGAATGAACTATTATGACCTATCACTAAATTGTCGTTGAAAATTTGGGATGAGATGATGATATATTACCTGTTATTACTATACTCGATTTAGGCACCCCCCCCCACTTCATAAATTGCTCTTTTGAAGTATTTTGCATTTTTCGTTAATTTTGAAGTACATCGAGACCATTTCAAAAGCATATAATGCAGTAGAAGAGTGCAATTTAAATAGTTATATTACTAGATATTCTTTGTGCTTCAAAATTGACGAAATGTCTTTCAAAAGAGCAATTTATAAAGCCAGAGTGCCAAAACGAACATCGGAAAGTTAAGGTGCCAAAAATATCGGAACACTATAGGTGACATACTAGTGCATTGTTTTAAATGCTCAAATAAGTTATTTGTTAAGACTAAGGTATGGATACAGAAGCCTTAAATGGAAAGAAACTAAAGAAAGGCACTAGTACAGGTCGCCTCGTTTGGTACACTGTAATGTAATTGTAATCGTAATGTAATCAAATGGAAAAAATAATTTTTTTATTTGATTACATTGCGATTACAATTACATTACAGTCAACCAAACGGTGGCTAATATCCACATCTTTGTGTTTCCTCGTCTTCTGTGCATCTGTGTATAATGTAATCTCCAAACATTTCTAGTAGTGAACTTAAGGAGCTTTGCTATGCCTACAACCAAATGCTTACAATTTTCTTACAACCGTTGTCGGACTTTGATTGAAGGAGGGGAGGAAATGGTGGGGTCGGATGGAGCCCATGTAGCAGGAGGTGAGAGGGGAGGTGGGACCATGTGTAAGGGGTGGGAGAGAGAGGTTGTAAGAAGATTGTAAATATTTGGTTATAGACTTAGCATCTTCCGAACTTAAGTGTATGTTCTGACAATATATTCATCTTCAGGGCTACGACGCATTGGTTGGAGAGCGAGGCGCTCAGTTGTCAGGAGGCCAGAAGCAGCGGGTGGCGATCGCCCGTGCCATAGTGAAGGACCCCAAGATACTGCTCCTGGACGAGGCGACCAGCGCGCTCGATGCCGAGTCCGAGCGGGTGGTCCAGGACGCGCTGGACCGGGTGATGGTCAGCCGGACCACCGTGATCGTCGCCCACCGGTTATCCACGATCAAGGGCGCGGATGTCATTGCCGTTGTGAAGAATGGTATGATCATAGAGAAGGGAAACCACGAGACGCTTATCAATATCAAGGACGGGGCTTATGCCTCCTTGGTAGCACTACACTCAAAAGCTTCCTAGTTCTCACCAATTCTTTTTGTGAATGATCTTCACATGATCCAATAATTTCTTCTTCTTCTCCTCATGCAAGTGTATCTATATTAAATTCGATCAAGAATGTAATTTGATGTTTTTTTAGTTAAATAGAAAGAAATACAATACAATACAATATTGTGTCTATTTTACTACATGGACCGGAAATTTGGCTATCTTACATTGACTAGTAATGTGGACATGCAAAAAAAAAAAATAATAAATATAAAGTTATTATAAAAATGTCATGCCTATGCCTAGGAATTGAATCACATTTTAACCATTTGAGTTAGAATTATTTAGTTATAAATAAATCATATTAGATAGTAAATACTTAGTTAATTTTTTTAATAATTAGTGGAATATTAAAGTAGTTATTTAGTTATCTTTTTATTATTATTTTTAATATATTTACATGGTTGATGATATACAAATGATTTAGACGGCTCATTTCTGAGCCGTTTTCAAGCAGCATTATACTCTACACATGGGATATGGCAGTTAGAAACCATTTTGATCATAAAAGGCCAGAATATGCACACACAAAAAGCATTTGATAATGGGTGTCGTAATATTCGATATTGAGCTTTATAAATTGCAAAATATCTTTCGTCAATTTTAAAACACTGACCACTTCGAAAGAATATCTAACAATATAAATATTTATATAGCATTTTTGTACTACATGATTTTGTCAACCTAGATCGTCGTTGGATGCCAGTGGAATCCATCCAAATTCTATTAAGAAAAAGCATAGAGGTAAAAAAAATGTTGCAATTACAAGTTATACACTGGTAAAGATGTTACACTGGTACATAACTTTTTTTAGATTCACAAAACAGCAGTTGGTACGACTCAGTATGATTCTAGATAGATATAGATGATAGACTATGGTATGGTATGGTATGGTATCATTGGTATGGTAGCTCCATAAAGCATGTAAACCTTCAAGAGAACTTCTATTATTGGACATTGATAACAGGTTAACAACTGGTCTATCATAAATAGGCCTTTTATAAAAGCATAACCTAAATTGTTACAAAAATAATATATTGAATTTTTTTACTATGCAAAATATTTTTTTTGAAATTGTTACAGGACATCACCAACTTACGTATAAAAATACAATATCCGGAGCATGATTGTCAGAAATATGACAGTCCTAGCAAGTCAAAATTGTCAGAATTTTGGCAATCCTAAGACCAAAATTTTGTCTGCCAGGATTCTGTCAAATTATGTATATTAGAACTGCTAGAATTCTGACAGTCTTGACTATTGTTATGACTGCTAGAATTCTGGCAGTCATGACTATGGTTAGGACTGCCAGAATACTGGCGGTCCTGTGTCATCACCAACAGGATTGTGTCCAAAACTGAAATTCGAAATTCTAATATTGGATTCTGAACTTTGAAAAAACGCCCATTGACAAATTATTAATCTAAAATATAATAAATAATGTTTAAAAATACATAAAATCCAGATTAAAAAAAACAAACTTTAGAATTGTAAGAGAAACAAAATGTTCAATTAGGATCGGAAGAAAAAGCATTGGT
Organism: Iris pallida; assembly: GCA_029216955.1. NCBI lineage: Eukaryota > Viridiplantae > Streptophyta > Magnoliopsida > Asparagales > Iridaceae > Iris > Iris pallida. The sequence goes on along the minus strand of JANAVB010041816.1, from coordinate 76,709 downwards.
GTCATTTCCAATTAGAACTGGAAGAGGAAGATGAAGTGAAGAATTTAGATTGTAATGCCTCCAAACAAATTTAATAATAGCCTCTAAAAAAAAATAAAACAAAAATTATGTTCTATCCTCTATCATATGCTGGCCCTAAGTATAGGTTGTGTCTTTATAAAAGGCTTATTAATTTCGTCCTCTTCGTATGCTGCTTGAACTTTAGAGGCATCAACCTCGGAGTTAGAAAATATAATAGAAAATACTTTTAATGGTTTGCTTAAATTGAGGGAAAAAATAAGCCGAGTTAAGTGGAGAAAAGTAAAGTGAGGGAGAGGGAGGAGTAAATACATATAACCTTACTTGGATTAGAGAAAGAGTTAAGTGTGGTGTGTTTAATAGTTTTTGTTTGGATTGGAGGTTTTGAGTAGTAGATGATTAATAAAACTACAATAGCTACCAAAATACATTTATTACATGCAGGGTCGGCCCTGAGTTCATGGGGGCCCTAGACAAATTTTCAAAATGGGACACATATATAATATTAAAAAAAAATTAAAATTAAAATAAAATTTAAAAAATGTTACAACCAAGAATTGAAACTATGGCCTCTAGTGTGCAAACTTAACATATTAATCATTACCACAATTGTTTTGTGGTAAAAGAGGATCATGTTACATATTAGTTCTATTTTAGATACAAGATTATATATATATATATATATATATATATATATATATATATATATATATATATATATATATATATATATATATATAATTTTTTGGGTCCTCATATTCTATAGGGTCCTGGACGGTCATCCTGGCCGTCCTGGTCCAGGGCCGGCCCTGATTACATGTGACATAAAATTGTACGAAATATATGTGGTCATCAACTCAATATATACATCAAAAACGTAGATGTCAATTTTTTTTTCTTATAAATTTTAACGATGGGTAACAAACAAAAAGAAATGACTTATCTGGACGACAGTATGTTGAAAGCTTTAATTAGAAGAATTTTATACATTGTTTAATTGTTAGACGTATATTAGTTAATTGTCAGATATTCTCTACAATGCCAAACGTGTTAATTAAATAGAATGCAACTTGAAACAGGAACTTTGAGAAATTCCTAAATAGATTGTCCATTATTTAGAATTTCGCGATCCTATAGGCTATAACCAGTACTCAATTATAGTCACCACTTGACACCTACTTGTTGGACACACCTGACATGATTCTTGGACTTGTACCAGGCTATGTTACTTATACGGTTAACACCGGTCGCGTTACTTGGCATTGACATCAAAATGTTATGGACGTTGTACGTGGATCGTGCTTGTGGTTACAGTTTTGATCCGCAGTCCACGTGACAGTCTTCTATTGACAAATCTATCGTCGATAGTCTCCACGCGAATAGAAAAGGACGAATGAAATTCGGCCACGTAGGTCCGCGGCCATTCTGAAATGTTATTCATAACTTGTAACTGGGTAGTGAGGAAAACTGAGTGTTACATGTATCGACTCTTGGCGGCTTATTGTATCCACAGATTGATCGACCGAAATTGTCCTTCAGCTACCATAGATAAATTTTAACTAAGATTCATAATAATAGTTCATGTTAGTGCTAATATAGACTATAGTTCTTATTACTACTTCTTTTCAATTTCACACACCTATATCACTATCTACCCATTCATTCCATCGCTTGTCCGCTTTCTAACGGACCTAGACTTCCATGCCCAGAATAAGAAGTTTGATGGGGGAATACATATATAAATGGACAAAAAATACATAAGAGTGAAAGTTTTCGGTAATTAGAATCAATCGGTCATGATGGGAGATTGAAAGGAATGGCATGTTTATTATTAAACAAAAATGTTATTTGGCTTCAAAAATATTTGGGTAATGTTATCTTCCATTATGTGACATATGACATGGTTGCTGATATGACAGCTGACATGACAAAATTTAACATTACAATAAATATTAAAATTAATATTAATATTAAATTAACATTATAATTAACATTAAGATTAACCTTAACATTAAAATTAACCTTAACATTAAAATTAACATTAATATTAATATTAAAATTAATCTTAACATTAAAATTAATATTAACATTAACATTAATATTAATATTAATATTAATATTAATATTAATATTAATATTAATATTAACATTAACATTAAATTTTTTTGGGTAATTAATATTTTGGGTTAAAATTTGCCATGTCAGCTGTTATATCAACTGCCATGTCAGATGTCACATAATGGAAGATGGTGTCACCCAAATATTTTGGAAGCCAAATAGCATAATTGATTATTAAAATATAATAGTTGAAATGAAAGATTGTTTTTGGACTGGACTAGTCCGGATCTAAGATTAATGTTGGAAATGCGATGTGACCCGAAGCGGAGTTGATCCATGAAGTGCAATATAAAACTGGGCCATTATGTCTTAAAAGAGAATTTTCATTTATGACTGGACTAGTCTGGATCTAAGATTAATGTTGGGAACGGTCCTAAAACACTAGCCTAGTGATAGCGCGGGGGACAGTCCAAGAATAGGTCTTGTGTTTGAATTTTTCCTCGGACAGCTGCGTGGTTTATATATCCACGGTCCGGCTTGGAGAAATGATACCTCAAAAAAAAATGTTTGAAATGACTCGAAGCGGATTTGGTCCGTGCGGTGCGATATAAGACTGAGCCCTTATGGCTTAAAAGAGAATTTTTCATTTAAGGCTTGAACTCATTACAATCATCTACACCTCACGATCTCACCTCCTACTCGATGTGGGACTAAATTACCAAGTTCTTTGTCACCCCCTTTTAACGTTCAACCGAAAATGAGATAAAATTTAACAATCTTCACCTTAACTCGTTTCCTCTAACTGAACAAGCTTAGCACGCATGCTACCTTTTTGTTCGTTTTCGCTAACCAAGCAACCTTAGCACCCTGCTACCATTTTGTTCCATCCAGCCGAACAACCTTAGCACCTCTTCTACATTATTTTTTCGTTCCCGCCAGCCGAGCACCCATGAGATATAACATATTGTCATATCAATATGTTCGACCGCAGAACCAAACCGACACGTTCATCCACACCATCAATGTGTGCCAACCACGTCTTACTCCACCTTGGACGCATCAAATCCACATTTGAAGCCAATCCGTATAGTTGCATGTGGTCCTAACTCCACCTTGAGAAGAGAGTCGGTATATCCGTTTATACGCATGAACGTTCATCACAATCTGTCTCGAACCAATTATAGTCATCCAAACTAGTTCTGTAATCTTGGACTCTGGTACCATTTGTTGGAAACACGATGTGCCCCGAACAGAGTTGTCCTATGAACTGCGATATTGGACTATATCCATATGCCTTAAAAAGAAATTCTCATGTAAGGTTTGAATTAATCCCAGTATTTATATCTCATTATCACACTTCTATCTGATATGAAACTAAATTATCAATTATATTATCATCCAACCGAAAATGGCCGAAAATGAGATATAATTTACCAATTAATTGGAGTAGAACGGCACATCAGTCAAATTTTTGGACCGAACTGGTACCTTACTAGACTGGTCCGGCTAGTTGACAGGTAAATGCCTTACAGATTGGCCAAACGCTATGCAGCGTGGGGCATGAGCTTCATCTCTCGCCCAGTGATGGACAAAACGTACATTCAACACACATTTAGGAAATTGATTTCTAATTATTATTGATAGTTTGTTTCGCGAAAATAATATTTTGACCGTAAGAAGGTGATCCTGCACGTGCTCGTGCCGACGTGTCACCCTCCACTGCCTCTCTGCACCACATCGAATAAGGACTGCGGTCCAAATTCACGGACAATGTAGTATTATCCTTTGTTTCATGTGCGTATGGAACACAATGTACTTCAAATCATTGTGTGGATGTAATTAGAGGTAAGCAAATAATGTCTGCTACCGAAAAATCGACCGAATATCGATAAAAATATTTACAAAAAATTGAACTGAAATTATGGACCAATATGGAATTGCCGAACCGACTAAAATTGGTTGAATGGTAGTGGTAACGATTTGATTTTAAGACCATATCGAAAATACTGAACCGATTATATATATATATATATATATATATATATATATATATATATATATATATAGAGAGAGAGAGAGAGAATAAGGGAGGTAGGGTGCCACCTCACGGGGGGGTGTCTACTTGTCACCCCCCCATGCTATCATCAAGCACATGGGTGCATGATGATAGCATGTGGGGGGTGACAAGTAGACACCCTCCATAGGGTGGCACCTCACCTCCCTTATTCTATATATATATATATATATATATATATATATATATATATATATATATATATATATATATATATATCAAATGACCTCTAGCCTAGTGGTTAAGAGAGATGCATAGTCGGAGTTCCAGCCCAAGTGGAAGCGAGTTCGCCACAATTACCCATTGCTTATATATATAAAAGCAATGGATAATTGTGGCGAACTCGTCTCCACTTGGGCTCGAACTCCGACTATGCATCTCTCTTAACCACTAGGCTAGATATATATATATCAAATGACCTATATATATATATATATATGAAAAAACGGGATATGAGCCATAGGCTCATACACTTATATGAGTCATTCCATGTGGCTTCCATATGAACCAATAAAAATATATTAAATTAAAAAATAATTTAATAAATAAAAATAAAAGATCCCATAAAATATTTGATAAATAATAACTTACCATATATTTTGCCTAAGAACTTATAAAATATGTTTGCCTAGAAATTTAAATAGATGCAAATGACCTCTGGCTCTAGCCTAGTGGTTAAGAGAGATGCATACTGCCCAAGTGGTCCGGAGTTCAAGCTCCAGTGGAGGCGAGTTCGCCACAATTACCCATTGTTTCAAAAACGGAATTTAAATAGATAAAAAATAAAAGATCCCATAATATTAATGTTAATATTAATGTTAACATTAATTTTAATTTTGATTTTGATTTTGATTTTGTTTTTAATTTTAATTTTAATTTTATTTTTGATGTTAATTTTATTATTAATATTAGCATTAATGTTAATATTAATATTAACTTTAATGTTAATATTAATGTTAATATTATTGTTAATTTTAATTTTAATGTTAATATTAATTTTAATGTTAATGCTAATTTTAATTTTAATTTGGAGGGACAAATGGCATTATTTCTATTTAAATTTCTATACAAACATATTTGGTGAGTTCTTAAACAAAGATTGGTAAGTTATTATTTATCAAATCTTTTATGAGATTTTTAATTTTCATCTATTTAAATTTTATCTTCAAGTCATTATATTTTTATTGATCAAAGAAATGAAAAAAAAATTCTTTTATGGGATATTTTATTTCTATCTATTTAAATTCCTAGGCAAAAATATGGTAAGTTATTATTTATTAAATATTTTATGAGATCTTTTATTTATATTATTTAAATTTTTTTTTCCAAGTTATTATATTTTTATTGGTCCACATGGAAGCCACGTGGGATGGCTCACATAAGAGCATCTCCAACCCTATTGTGAGTTTGGAAAAAATGGTTGCCACATAGGAATGACAAACATTTTTTTTTTCAAAAGTACTTCTCCAATGCAAATGTGAAATAAAGTGTGAAGTTGACATGGCAAGGAGAATGTGAAGTTGGTTGTCTAGATCTAGACAATGCACTTCACAATGACTTTATGTCCACATCATCAATTATGAATAAAAATATATATACAAAAAAGAAGAAGTGAAAAAGTTGTCTTGCAAGTTGGAAAAAAAAAATTATTGTCTTCTCAAACTTTTGCATTGGAGAACATATTTTTATCTCGTTGTCTTGTGTGAATGTCATTTTGCCACATAGGAAAGACATTGTGTAAAACCCGCAATTTTGGTTTATTAGAATTACTGGATTATTGGATTACTAGTTTAGATTAGGATTAATATTATTATTATTATTATTATTATTATTATTATTATTAGTCGGTTAGGAAAATTCTATTTTTTTTAATGATCATTGGATCTTTGATTGATGCCAGTCCCGATCCCGTGTTCGGGATCCGACCCCTAGCTGAACCCGAATTCCGTTTTCCGATCCATCCTCTGAACATATTTATTTACTTGGAACTTATATACCAATATATTATATATATATTAGTTGGATATAAAAAAATAAAAATAAAAAATAAAACAAAAACCTATTCCTCTAAAAAAAAACTCTCCTCTGAACTCTCCTCTCCATCCACTCCTTCTCCTTTATAATCCACAAAACCACCAGCACTCTCTCACACCCCCACTTCTCATTATTCCTCACTGCCACCCAGAACTCCCCCTCTCATTCCTCTCCCCTTCCCCAATTTCTGCTCGGTCGTGCCCTAGTCGCCCCGACCGGCTGACCGCCTCCCGGCCGCGCCCTGCCCGTCCGCGACCTCCCAGCGTCCCGGCGACCCCGGCGCTGTCCGCCACAGCGCCTCCCGCCGGCTAGATCCGCCCACGGCGACCCCCGACCCCGTGCCCGTTCGGCCAGCGCCTTCCCGGCGTGACCCCGAGCCCTGTCGGCTCCGCCCAAACGCTGCCCCGAGTTCCGCAGCGCTCTGTTCCGAGCCGATCTGCTGTTCGCGCCTCCTGTGCGTTTTTTCGAGCCGATTTCCCGCTGTCCGCGTGTTCCTGGACTGTTCTAAGTCGGCACGGATTATTTCTTCTTCTATTTCTTGCATCTGAGAGCTCTAGCCGAGCAACTGAGGTATAATCCTGTGTCCCTGTGTCCCTCCCATAGTTAGTCGATGATGACGCGGTCCCGACCCCGTTTCGGGGATCGAAAATTGAGTCTGTTGCGTTTAGGGGATACGCACGACGTTTTACGTCGCGGCGTTGTATTTCTGTGGTTTGGATATTGTACGCTGGACGCGTATGTTTTTCCAACTCATTATATTAGTTACTGTGTTGGTTATTTTTCTATTTTAGTTGGTATGTACTATTTTTGGCAGAGGTTTATTATTCTGGGGTTTGGATATTATCTTTGTGTTGCGATATTGGTGTGTTCCCTGGTTTGGGACGTTGATTTTGAGTTGTGGGTTTTGTACCGCCTCGTGGCTAGGCTGTCCTAGTTACAGAGGAGATGCTGCCCATATTTTCAGTAAAAAATTTTCAAATAATATTATTTAATTAAGTTTTAAATTAAAAATCTATTTTCAATCCGGTCTTTGCAAACGATTTACAAAATTGGTTTTGTTGGTTTTAAATACGATTTTTTGTGAGTTTTGTATCCCCTGTTAGGCGACGACCATATCGGTCGGATGAGCCTCGGCGACACGCAAACGTTACAGGGAATTCCTTTACGTTGAGGCGTTAGCCAGCAACGTGAGATTGCATGACCAAGTCTGAGACGCCCATTTTCTGCAAATTATATTTAATTTATATTATGTTTTATTTTTAGAACTAGTTACTGGCCTCTAGTATTTTGGGTGCAGGGCTTCGGCCTCCTGACTGGACCGCTTCACGGTATTCAGAGCTCGCCGCAGTTTTTATATTAATTTAATTAAATTGTTGTAAGGGCATAAGCCCAGTTTTTCTTTTATTTTCTGTGGCCCTGTAATTGTGTGTGTAGACTTTCTACTTTCTTTTCTGGGTTGGATATTTGCGTAGCTAGACGTATAAATTATAATTGGGTATTAATTATTTTGTACAAAATTAATAAGATTTTCTCATATTAAGTTAATGAATAAAGATTCCTAATAATTTAAACAGCTTCATGTTTTCTCACTTAAAAGACCACTTAGTTTTATATATATTATTAAAAAAATACAAATATATATATATATATATATATATATATATATATATATATATATATATATATATATATATATATATATATATATATATATATATATAATATTGTTCGTGATTAATTTTAGTGCTAATTAGCGTTTAGACCCTGTAGTTTTTTGTTTTATTTTTTTTTTCCATTATACCCTCCATAATCTATTGAAATTTTATTGTGAAACATGTGGGTCTAATAGGGAAAAAAATCAGGGTCTAAACACTAATTAGTCCTTAATTTTATGCTACTCATTTTTATTTTATCTTTGTTTTAGTTGAGAATTAGTTTCTTAGAACTTATAATGAATTTTTGATGAACTTGAATTTATATTAAGAACAATAATAATTAAGTTTTTGATCTTTTGAGCTTATATATTTTTGTTTTCATAGAATTTTCTAATGAATTTTGATGTACTTGAACTTATGCTAAGGATTAAACTTAGTAATCGTGTTTGATCTTTTAAGTTCGTTTTTAGATGTTTGCAACTTCTTATGTAATGTTCTAATAAATTTTGATTAATTGCTTTGTTGGTATAGACTTTGGTTTTGAAATTTAATGCTCCAAAAAAAAATTGTATATATACATTTCTAGGTTGAGAGATTTCATAATAATAAGTATGTTAATTGATCAAATATTAATTAATAAAATATTATTACGAACAAAAATTGACTGAATATCGATTTAATCGAAATCCAAAAAATTGATTTTTAATGGTATCATATTGATATTGATTTTCGAATACCAATTTGAAAAATTCCAAAAAAATTATCAAATATCTATTGATTATTCCGATGCTCAACCCCTCTATCTAATATTCCTTGTTGGATACCAATGTAAGGAATATCCTTCTTAAAAAGGAGGGGATAAAGAACAACATTTTCTTGTTGAAGGAAGTCATATTCCATTTCCATCAAAGTCAGAATATTTGGATGCGGTCCATTCTTGCGGACTACTACAGGCATTGAGTACATCACACTCTATCCGTTGTCCATTCAAAAGTTCCATAAATAACTGAATAATCCTCAACAGATTATTGTTATCATAAATTAATATTAATTAGTCAAAATATATTTTTTTTTTTTCATACATTAAGCTTCTTCTTTTTTAAAAAAAATCTTTCTTGTGGTCGTCCTTGTATATATGGTCATTAAAATATTTATAGACAGTTGTATTTGGTTCTATAACTTTATTTTGTTTCTTTTGTTTGTATCAAACTTATATTTCGTCTGTCTTTTTCCACATTTTTAAATATATAGATGATAATTCATTTTGAAATAGTATAAAATATTTTAGAATATTTTTTTTTTGCGATGTCTAATATTAATAATTATGTTCCTAATTCAAGTCCTTATCCATACATACTCATCAAAATTACATAAAAGACATTTACCACTAAAAAAAAAAGATGATATCATTTTTCATGACGTGGCAGCTGACATAGTGAGAATTGTAGGATAAATCATATGATCCGAAAAATTTTATCAAATGTTCAAAAATCACAAAAATTTTATGAAAAACTCACCGTAAAATAACATTTTATCACGTGCCTCGAATTAGCGAAAAATATATAAAAGGGTGCGGAATAACTTTTTTTTTCCTTCTAATTTATTGAAAACACCCACGAAACCTACTTTTCAAAAAAAACGTTTCAATTCTTTCTCTTCTTCTATACGCTGCTCACTTTCGAATTTAGGTTTTTCCCTCCAAAATATTCAAACCTTACTTCAAAAACTCGTCAGTGACTCTCCATTCGCAATCTTCACACCGTGTCGTCATCATTAGTTCCCACTTCATCATCATCATCAGCATCAACTGGAACCCCACTTCATCGTACTCAGCAGCATCAACTGGAACCCCACTTCATCATCTTCATCAGCATCAACTGGAACCCCAGATAGAGAAGATAGCTGATGTGAAGAGAATTAAGAGCTTTTTGTCATTCTCCGTGTTAAAATCACGGAGAATTGACATTCTACGTGTTAAAAACAAGGAGAATGACCTTTTTCCGTGTTAAATTGACGAAAAATTGTCATTCTCCGTATTATAATGACGGAGAATGGCCATTTTCTGTGTTAAAATACAGGAGAATGGTCATTCTCCGGGTTAAAATAACGGAGAATGACATTCTCCATGCTAAAATTACGAAGAATGGTCATTCTCCGTGTTAAAATGAATGAGAATGGTCATTTTTCGTGTTAAAATCACGAAGAATTGCCATTTTCCGTGTTAAAATCATGGAGCATTTCCATTCCCCGTGTTACGTGTTAAAATCACGGAGAATGGCCATTCCCCGTGTTAAGATAACGAAGAATGATCTTTTTTTCCTTTTTTTTAAAAGTATATATTAATTGATATCATACTTTTCATTGTTGTTTGTTTTATATCAGTGCAAACAACCGAGAAGCTCAAAGAGACAAATAAAAGGCTCATAAATGAGAAAAACGAGCTTCAGAAACAAGTTGAATCGTTGCAGAATGAAGCCATTAAAAGGATCTAATCGTCGAAAATTTTTAAATCTCTCCACGAAGATGATGATGTGCGATGATCGGAGTTCAATTGAAAAAAAAAGTACAGTGAACTACGAACGATTTTTGCGATCTCTGCTGAAAATGAGAGCAATGGAATTCAGATCTCTCGTGAAGAAAAAGAAGACGAAAATTGCAATCAAAATCTTAGTTTGTGAATTCAAATACATATATATGACCAAATTTGCGCGAAATGGTAGTTATGGTATTATTAAAATGGTAATTTTATAAATACAGAGCATCTAAAGAAAATCTTAAAATATTTAACGTGAAAATATATAATGCTGGGTATTTCATAAAACCCACCATGCGGGCGGATTTTTCATAAACACCCACCTCGAAAGTGGATATCTCAGTTATATATTACAATCTTGGCTCTGATTTTAAAATCTTAGCTTTTAGTTCCATCAATCTTATTTTTTAGTCTAAAATTTTAAAATTCTTGGCTTTGACTTTTTGGTGCAATCTTATTTTCTATCCCAAATTTTTAAAAAAAACTTGGTTTTGAAATTTTGGATGAAATCTTATTTTCTATCTTTTTTTTAAAAAAAAATTGGTTTTGATTTTTGGGATGCGATCTCATTTCCTATCCATTTTTTAATCTTGGGTTTAATTTTTTGAATCCAATCTTATTTTTTTATTCCCCCATGTTTTTAAATCTTGTCATTTGGAAAATCAAATATTAATTTTTTGGGTCCAATATTATTTTCTATCCCAAGCCATGGATATGGATAGAAAATACAAGAGGCAAACAAACAAAATATTAATTTTAACAAATATTTTTTTTCTTTGGAAATTGTTGAGATACCCACTTTCAGGGTCGGTGTTTATGAAAAACCCACCCGTAGGGTGGGTTTTATGAAATATCCAACATTATGTATTTTCACGTTAAATATTTCAAGATTCCCTTTAGATGTTCTGTATTTACAAAATTGCCATTTTGATAATACCATAGCTACCCCTTCGCGCAAATTTGGTCATATATATGTATTTGAATTCACAAACTCAGATTTTGATTGCAATATTCGTCTTCTTCTTCTTCTTCTTCTTCTTCACGAGAGATCTGAATTTCATTTCTCTCATCTTCAGCATAGAACGCAAAGATCATTCATAGTTCACTATGTTTTTTTTCAGTCGAACTCCGATCATCGCTCGTCGTCATCATCATCATCATCTTTGTGGAGAGATTTGAAATTTTTCGGCAATTAGATCATTTTTAATGGCTTCATTCTGCAACAATTCAACTTGTTTCTGAAGCTCGCTTTTCTCATTTCTGAGCCTTTTATTTGTCTCTTTGAGCTTCTTAGTTGTTTGTCCTGATATAAAACAAACAACAATGAAAAGTATAATATCAATCCATGTATACTTTAAAAAAAAGATTATTCTCCGTGATCTTAACACGGGGAATGATCATTCTTCGTGATTTTAACACGGAGAATGGTCATTCTCCACCATTCTCCGTGATTTTAACACGGGAAACAAAAATTCTCCATGATTTTAACACGGAGAATGACCATTCTCATTCATTTTAACACGGAGAATGGCCATTCTCCGTGATTTTAGCACGGAGAATGGCCATTCTCCGTGATTTTAACACGGAGAATGACCATTCTCATTCATTTTAACACGGAAAATAGCCATTCTCCGTGATTTTAGCACGGAGAATGGTCACTCTCCGTTATTTTAACACGTAGAATGACCATTCTTCTGTATTTTAATACGGACAATGACCATTCTCTGTCATTTTAACACGGAGAATGACAATTCTCCGTCAATTTAACACGGAAAAAGGCCATTCTCCGTGTTTTTAACACGGAGAATGTCAATTCTCCGTCATTTTAACACGGAGAATGACAAAAAGCTCTTAATTATCTTCACATCAGCTCCCTCTTCTCAATCTGGGGTTCCAGTTGATGCTGCTGATGGTGATGAAGTGGGGTTCCAATTGATGCTGCCGATGATGATGAAGTGGGTTCTAGTTGATGCTGCTGCTGATGATGAAGTGGGATTTAATGATGACGACATGGTGTGAAGATTACGAATGGAGAGTCACTGACAAGTTTTTGAAGTAACGTTTGAATATTTTGGAGAAGAAAACCTAGATTCGAAATTGAGCAGCGTATGGAAGAAGAGAAAGAATCGAAACATTTTTTAAGAGTAGGTTTTGTGGGTGTTTTCAATAAATTAGAAGGGCAAAAAGGTCATTTTGCATCCTTGTATATATTTTTTGCTAATTCTGGGCACACGATAAAATGTTATTTTGTGGTAGATTTTTCATAAAACTTTTGCAATTTTTGGACATTTGACAATTTTTTCCTTGATAATACCATAGCTACCCCTTTGCGCAAATTTGGTCATATATATGTATTTGAATTCACAAACTCATATTTTGATTGCGATTTTCGTCTTCTTCTCCTTCACGAAAGATCTGAATTCCATTGCTCTAATCTTCAGCAGAGATCGCAAATATCGTTCGTAGTTCACTGTGCTTTTCTACAGTCGAACTCCGATCATCGCTCATCATCATCATCTTCATGAAGAGATTTGAAGTTTTTCGGCGATTAGATCCTTTTTAATGGCTTCATTCTACAACGATTCAACTTGTTTCTGAAGCTCGTTTTTTTTTCATTTCTAAGTCTTTTATTTGTCTCTTTTAGCTTTTCGGTTGTTTGCACTGATATAAAACAAACAAAAATAAAAAGTATGATATCAATTAATATATACTTTTAAAAAAAAGAAGGAAAAAAAGATCATTCTCCGTGATCTTAACACGGGAAATGGCTATTCTCCGTGATTTTAACACGAAGAATGGTCATTCTCCGTGATTTTAACACGGGGAATGAAAATTCTTCGTAATTTTAACACAAAAAAATGACCATTCTCATTCATTTTAACACGGCCATTCTCCGTGATTTTAGCATCTCCGTGATTTTAGCACGGAGAATGACACTTTTTCGAGATTTTAACACGGAGAATGACCATTCTCATTTATTTTAACACGGAGAATGGCCATTCTCCGTGATTTTAGCACGCCGTTATTTTAACACAAAAAATGACCATTCTCCTGCATTTTAACACGGAAAATGGCCATTCTCCGTTATTTTAACAGGAGAATGGCAATTATTCGTCAATTTAACACGGGGAAAGGCCACGGAGAATGTCAATTCTCCGCGATTTTAACACGGAGAATGACAAAAAGCTCTTAATTCTCTTCACATTAGCTCTCTCTTCTCTATATGGGGTTCCAGTTGATGATGATGATGTCACTCCCTGATTCCGGTATACGTATTTTAGCACGTATACTGCTTATTTGTAATTTTGTTGTATTTCTTCATGTATATCCTAAATTATTTGACAAAATAATATTTCGTAATTTATTTTCTGTGATTTTAGTTTACAGTTTTGGCTCTAATTGGGTGACATGCTCTCGGTTCACTTGAACCCGTTGGGTCCTCATGAACCAACTTGGTTTAGATTTTATATAAAACTCATCTCCTTCTCTCTCCTCTCATTATTCCTCTCATTTATTTCCTCCACCAACCAAGGCAAGTGCCAACTTGCTTAAGAGATGGATTTATATTTTGTTAATAATTTCTTACAAAATTATTTGTCAAAATATGTTCTTCTCCTCAATCTATACTAGTTTAGAACTTGAAAATTTTCATTTTGAAGCTTTGATTTTTGTAGATCTAAGTTTTCTCTATTTTCGGATTTACATGGTTTTGATCTATTTTCGTTAGGATTTTGTGGGTTTTGATGCTTCCATGTGGAAGAGAATTCAATTTCACTCAAGTTAGAACTTTGAAAATCTAGATTTGGTTTTGATTTGGTCAAGTTAAGGAAATTGGAAGTTTTGGTGTTCTTGAGGAGGCTCTCGGCCTGGAAGAGAAGACCCTTCAGCCTGCGCTCTTTAGCGCAAGTTGAACTGCGCAGCTCGTCTTTTGACGAATTGCGCAACCCTTCGGCCAGCGCATTGCGCTGAGCTGAACTGCGCTGGCGCTCCTTAGCTCCAGCGCCATCCGATCCTGCGCAGTCTAATCCCTGCGCAATCTAACCCAGCGCGCTTGACTTCAGCGCAATCCATTCCCTGCGCGATCTGATCCTGCGCAGTCTAACCCTGCGCAGTCTGATCCATGCGCAACCCGACTCTGGCGCAATCCATCTCCTGCGCCATCTAACCGCTGCGCAGTCCAATGCCTGCGCAACCTAACTCTGCGCGTTTGACCCCTGCGCAGTCTAACCCTGCGCGTTTTGACTTCTGCGCATTTGACCATGCGCATTCTGACCTGGGCTCTTATATATTATATTTTCTTATATATATATAGGTGAATGTTTGTGTATGCTATATATCCTTACGCCTTTTGTCCCGAGCATGATATGAGCACTAATGTGACCCCGGAGAACAAAGTGTTCCTTCCTGATACATGTACCTGAATGTCCCAGTTCTTGTTCATGCTCGACAAATAACTCGTAACTCCACGTGGCGTATTTGCATTGATGCATTACACTAAGGAGGGTAGAACATGTTGACATACTAATTGACATGGATCCTCTTTGGGGTACTCGTACCAAAGTACGACTTTAGGAGGATAATCATGCAGGCCACAGCATGTGAGTCCAAGATTTCACCTAGGGTTAAACTAGGCAACTAAATATACTAGATGCATGGGGAGGGCAGAATCCCGAGATCATGTTACACCAGCCGCCTTGAGATATTGTCTTGACGCGCCGGCTGGTCTCCACGGATGCTGTGTCATCTGCAACGAGTGGATGACTGTATCCGATTAATTTCTGCTATATATTATATGTTTTGGCAAGGTGGCCTTGCGAGGGACCTGTGCTCAATCATACCTGTCTACGCGAACCCCTGGGTTGGCTAGCCTTGCTGGAAAGATACGATCTGAGGATTTCTTAATAACATGATGCGAGGATAACCTCGCCATACTAGAAACTCGTAGACTTGACTGGCCGTGAAAATGACTTGCTTGTATTTTTCTTTTACTTTCCGCGAGTAACTGAGGAAAGCGGACTGTTATGGTGCGTGATCCAACCCATGTTCTTGTTTGATTGTTGGGTTGGTTATCGTACTATGACAGGCTGCGGACCGAAGTTACGAACGGAAGCCTTAATTTGATTGTGATGTGCTACTCCTGTGAATGACTAAGGAACATGGCCCACCGCGGTACGTGATCCAACCCATGTTCTTGTTTGATTGTTGGGTTGGTTATCGTGCTGCGATGGTCTGTCGACCGAAGTCACGACCAGGAGATCTTCTTACTTATATCTGTAAACTTATGTGAAGGTCATAGAGTGCGACGCGTCCCGACTCCATGTGGCACCTTTTGTCCTTGTTTGGTTGTAAGGGTGCCAGATGGGTCCGACGATGTAGCGCTACCCTTTAGCCGCAGCATAAGCTTTATCCTTATCATTATAACTGGGTTTTATCTTAACTCTTGTGCCCCTTTGGCGGTACTTGCTATTCGGGGCTGACCCCGCTGGTTTTGTTTGGCCAGATCTCGTAGCAGAGCCAGAGGACGCGATCCTTCTTCCTGACATCCATGGTGCATACTAGGAGCATGGCTGGTCGGGGACTCGAGTGGGTTTCTTCTCCACCACTCCTGCTTATACTTTTGCGGCGTTTAGCCACCGGCACTTGTTAGCCGGATTACTTGATATTTTGTGTCAGTACATAATTGTAACTAAACAGACTGCAGCTGTGTATAATTTTGTGCTCATGACTCTCTGAGATAGCTATGTTATAAAGCTAGTCTCTCATGATCATTTTGATGAAGCGTCGGGGACGCCTTACTGCTTTATCTTTAATGTTCATTTATTTGCTGATGTGATTTGATTGATTGAGACATAGAACTCTGTGGGACCATAGGAGACTCGCTTGTAGCATGTACCCCCTAGTCTCTCGACAGCCACGATCGCCGTATGACGTTACGTACCTCATATGGAGTAGCTGGCCTAGTCCGTCTCCGTATTTCGGTACTGGGGCGTGACAAGGTTTTAGTGGTGGCCCATGCAGGTCTGTTTTTCAGACTTGTGGGGTATTGCGATTTATTAGGAGTCTCAATCAAAACTTGTTCCCCTTGAAATCATGTTTCGAATTCTCTGTCCTTGCCTTGATCTCTAACCTGACTTGCATCCTCGAAATCTTCCTCGTCCGGACTTGATAATCTTATATTCTTCTCTATAGGGGTGCTTCATTCTCAGTAGCGGGTGAGGCCCATGAGGAAGAGCAGCAAGAGCATGGCTCGACTGGGCAGCAACAGGGGAGAGAACCTTCTCCAGTGCAGGCACGAACAAAAATGGAACCAGAGGCAGTGCAGCCGCAGGTTATTGAAACTCCTGCAGCACCAGTAGCGACGGCAGTACCAGACGCCGTAGCACTCCTGGAGATCATCCGGGGGTTTCTTGTCACTAACTGTAGTGACCCGCTCCGCCCTAGCGGAACGCCGATTCCAAACGGCAAGTGCAACGACTCAAACGAGCCGTCGACCCGAAGAGTTGCTTCGACCCGATGAAGTGTCGATGCGAATCGATGCAAGGCTTGCATTGGCCCGACAAGATGAATCCAGACTTAGACTATCGAAGGCGTGCTCGGAGGATCGCTCGGCCGATGTGAACATCGCTAAGGTGGGTGGCTCCGATGAACCCGTCTGTGCTTAGCCTAGACACATAACAATGCGGACACTATCACGAGAATCGCTAGGCGATAACACCCTGCATGCTAATAAATGATTCAACGCACCTAGCTAAGGGAATAATCCCATCTTGCATGCTTGTTTAGAACATGGAAAAGAACTCGGTAATTATAGATATGCTCGCACCGCGCTCTACGCTCGTGCTAAGGCACAAGCTCACGTTCATGTCCCTTATACGTTCAAACAATGAAACAATGAATGGTTTACAACAATAAAACGGGAAGGCTATCAACATAGTCGCTCCGAGTAGAGTTTAGCAACATTGGAAGGCTATGGGACCGATGGGTCGCCAAGGCGACTCCCACACTGGGAGTTGCATAATGCGTGAAAGAATGAATCCACGAACGAATTAATAAATACATGAACGACTCTATGAACGAACGAACAAGTTAAAGAATGAAATGAAAGAAAGAATACATGAAAGATAAGACATGGAAGACGCTAGCGACAGGTATGACGGACACGTGCAACGGGGCTCACTACCCGCGCTGTACGGACGCCAACCTGGTCGTTAACGCATTATGGCATGAAAGATAAGACATGGAAGACGCTAGCGACAGGTGTGACGGGCACGTGCAACGGGGCTCGCTACCCGCGCTGTACGGACGCCAACCTGGTCGTTAACGCATTATGGCTAAGGGTTAGCCTACGGCTCGGAGATAGCCGCTAAGTTAAAAAGACAAGATAATACGAAATGGTCGTGGACAAACGGCACGGGCGATGGGGGGGTAAACCGTGGCCGTCGTGTGGAAGGATTCTGCGGCACGGGCGTTGGGGGGGTAAACCGTGGCCGGCCTAGGCAGAATCAATACGGCGCTTACGGGCTGCTTGGGTGCGGGCTTGGGCACCAAGAGACGTAAGTAGGAGGGTATATTCAAGAGACTTAACGGGGTGTACCAGCCATCACCCTACGCTAAGTTGAGAATTGCCACAGGGGAATGTCCTAAATGGCTTGTAAAGCCAGCGACCCGTGCATGTAGATTAAGTGGACTATGCTGGTGGCAATCCACGTGCAAGTTCTTGCATTGAAATCAAAGTAATCTAAGTTAAATGAACAAGTGCCTCCTGAACATGAACATGCCCGAAATATAACACTCAGAACATGCTTGAAATGTAACCTGCTGAACATGCTCGATATGTAACACTCCTGAACATGCTTGAACGAAATACCCGAAACATGCTTGAATTGTAACACTCTAAAAACGTGCCTACGACGTGTTAGAACATGCCCCCGACGTGCTAGAATCCCGAGACATGGACACACACTCGATATTGAATGCGTACATGAATCGTGTTATGTTATTATACATGAATTGTGGTTTAACTTGGTTTACCTTGAACAGGGAAGGCCGGACGGTAAGTATGGGTAAGTCGTGCATGTATTTCTCATGCGACACTTGAATTCGGTAACACGAGATAGGCTATGCAATATGCCATGAAATTGATCCTAAGGCAAGATTAGAAAGACAATGAATGATAGAGATGCACAAAAGATTATAGAACGTGTTTGGTAATGATGGCATTGTGGGCGAGCCAGCCTCCCCACCAGTGCATAACAATGTACTGATAACCCCACAGTATGCTTGCAGGATAGCAGGAGACGTCGGCGGGTGCGGAGCTTCCGTCGAACGTGTCAAGGCGCGGAGCCAACTCTGGGGGCCTTGGAACGTTGCAAGAAGCTGAAGCACCCTATACAGGACATAATGTATCGGAACATCGCCATGTATCCTTCCATGTTGTAAGCCATTTGGCACGCCTTTTATGTTTCAGAGAGAGAGAGCTTGAGCGATTTGTAATATCGGCCTAGCGTCGCTTGTAAACTTCGTGATTATCAATAAAGAGTTTGATTCGTATTCAACTTGTGTTCATTTATTTTCCGCTGCAAATGGGAACACTCTGTGCGACTCTGTGGCCTAGGAATCAAATCGGCCGTTTCTGGACTTGGCCTTGCACGGGCGCAACCTAGGCCCGTGCGGCATCACGCCTTAGCGAGGACGATCGCTCCTACGGGAGCGGGGCGTGACACTAACCAACAGCAACAGACTCGGCAGCAGGAGCAGAACGTGTTGCTGAACCAAGGGATTCAGTTAGCTCTTGAGAGGAGTGCCGGGGTTGACTCGGGAGCCTCAGGAAGGTTCCGTCGCTTGAACCCGAGGTATTTTGATGGCACGGAGGATGCCATCACTGCGGATGCATGGATTCAAGACATCGAAGCCATTCTTGTGGCAGCCAAGGTTCCAGACGATGAGAAGGTTGATCAGGTCAAACTGGTACTTCAGGATCTTGCCCGCGACTGGTGGGCATCAGAAGAAGTTGGTACAAGATGCCCTGTTCGTTGGACCACCTTCAGTGACAGATTCAAGGCCAAGTATTTTGGCGTAGTAGCTCGATATGAGCTCCAGCAGAAGTTCATCAATCTCAAGCAAGCAGGCAAGACCGTAGATGGGTATGCAGCAGAGTTCTGCAGATTGTGCCGTTTTGCACCATCAATGGTGGCAACGGAGCCAGAGAAAGCTATGAGGTTCCAGCAGGGACTTCATTTGGAATTATTGCAGCTTGTGGAAGGACACGACTACCAGACGTTTGACGCTGTCTTGACAGCAGCTCGGAGGCACGAGCTCACCCAGCAGAGGTTGGCATCGAGGACAGGAGGTCAGAAGAGATCTCATTCCCAGGTTGGAGGAGGAGCCATGCAGCGAACATCGGCACCAGCACCCGGTGTTCGTATTCATGATACAGGAGCGCCGCAGAGGACGGCCGCTTCAACTATCACAGCGCCAGTTCGGCAGCAGCAGCCGAGGAATCAGCAGCAGCGTCAGAGGGTGCCCCAGGGTTGTACCTTCTGTGGTAAGGGAGGACACACTAGGGATGTGTGTCGGTCAGCGAATGGCTTGTGCTTGAGGTGTGGTAGTCCAGACCACCGTATTTCGACTTGTCCTATGATGCAGAGGCCAGGAGGGCCAGCTCAGCAGTTTCCAGCGTTGCCAGCTCCAGGGGCAACCCCGAGTGGAGGGCCAGCATTAGCAGTAAGGCCCCTAGCCCAGCGTCTACCAACGCAGGCTCAGATGTTTCGCCAAGCGCAGGAAGCCGAAGGCCCTCAGAGGCAGCAACAGCATGGTCGAGGAAGGCCGCAACAAGGGGCTCCGCGGGGCCAGGCTCTCACATTAACCTTGGGAGAGGCTCTAGCGTCCAGTGACGTGGTGGCAGGTAAAATTCTCGTCACCCTCATTTCCTGCGGTAGCATTATTTGATTCAGGCGCTACTCATTCATTCATCTCTGCACAATATGCTACACGGATTGGACTAGTGTTTGAGGCATTGCCGGAGAGGATGGATATACTCACCGGCAATGGGCTCGTAGAAGTGAGCAGAATGCGCTTTTCATGTCCGGTAGAGGTGTATGGGCATTTATTGCCCGCATCATTGATTGAATTCCCTATGAGGAATTTTGATGTTGTTCTTGGCATGGACTGGTTGAGAGACAGTCATGCGACCATTGATTGTAGAGGAGGTAGGGTTATATTCAGCATTCCTGGGATGGAGCAGTTCATCTTTACTCGAACCTTGAAGAATCAGACTGAAGGCGTCATCTCTGCAGCAGTGTCGGAGTCAAGACAGATCCCGAGAGTGGTCGAAGATTTTCTTGATGTATTCCCTGATGAGCTTCCAGGGATGCCCCCAGTCAGAGAGGTAGAATTTAGCATTGAGTTGAACCCTGGAACGAGGCCTATTGCAGACAGAGTTTACAGAATGTCGCCGTCAGAACAGGATAAGTTGTATCAACATGAAGAAGAGTTGAAGTCTAAGGGATTCATCCGAGACAGTAAATCGCCCTGGGCCGCGCCAGTGATTCTAGTTCCCAAGAAGGATGGGTCGACGAGAATGTGCATCGACTACCGCAAGCTGAATGCAGTAACAGTGAAGAATAAGTACCCGCTACCGAGGATTGATGACCTGTTTGATCAATTGAGCAAGGCCCGCATCTTTTCCAAGATCGATCTTCGTTCGGGATACTATCAGGTGAGAGTCCGAGAGCAAGATATTCAGAAGACGGCATTCAGATCAAGATACGGGCATTATGAGTTTTTAGTAATGCCCTTTGGACTAACCAATGCCCCTGCAGTATTTATGGATTTGATGAACCGCATCTTTCTTCCATATTTGGATAAATTTGTGGTAGTGTTCATAGATGACATTCTTGTCTATTCCAGCAGTGAAGAGGAGCATGAGAAACATCTTAGGACTGTCTTACAGACATTGAGGGAGCATCAACTGTATGCGAAGCTCGACAAGTGTGAATTCTGGTTAGATCACATTTCGTTCCTGGGGCATGTAATTTCTGGGGCAGGAGTATCAGTGGATCCGAAGAAGATTGAGGCCGTAGAGCATTGGCCAGTCCCGAGAACAGTTGCAGAAGTGCGAAGTTTCTTAGGACTAGCTGGTTACTACAGACGGTTCGTGGCAGACTTTGCCAAGATCTCTGCGCCCTTAACGCGTTTGACGCACAAGGACGTAGAGTTTGTTTGGTCAGCTAGCTGTCAGGCATCATTTGAAGAATTGAAGAAGAGATTGATCTCAGCCCCGATCTTGACGCTTCCAGTGGGAGCGGGAGGCTTTACAGTATATTGTGACGCATCTGGGAAGGGTCTTGGATGTGTATTGATGCAGCACGGAAAAGTGATAGCATATGCGTCTCGGCAGCTTCGAGACCATGAGAAAAATTACCCGACTCATGATTTAGAGTTGGCAGCTGTGGTGTTTTCACTCAAGTTGTGGAGGCATTATTTATACGGAGATCGGGTAGAGATCTATACTGATCATAAGAGTTTGAAATATGTATTCACGCAGCGAGATTTGAACATGAGGCAAAGAAGGTGGTTAGAACTACTGAAGGATTTTGACTTAGATCTTCAGTATCATCCAGGCAAGGCGAATATAGTGGCAGATGCACTGAGTAGGAGAGACAGTACCTTTATCTTGACCTCGCAGAAGTATATTTTAGAAGATCTTCAGAGTATGGGAATCGAAGTAGTTTTGCCGAGAGATATAGGAAGAATGACCAGTATGCAGATTCAGTCAACCTTGGTAGAGAGGATAAGGGCAGCACAAGCAGAAGATCCACAGATTCAGAAGTTGCGGTCGGAGTGTGAATCAGGCCGTAGGAAGGAGTTAGTGATTCACGAAGATGGTACGCTCAGGTTTGGAAACAGACTCTGTGTACCGAGTGGAGACCTTCGGCAGGAAGTTATGTCCGAAGCTCATAGTTCCATTTATTCCATTCATCCAGGAGGAACGAAGATGTATCGAGATATCAGGCAGTACTTTTGGTGGAATGGCATGAAAAGAGAGATAGCGAGATTTGTATCCAAGTGTCTGGTATGTCAGCAGGTGAAAGTCGAGCAGCAGAGACCAGCAGGATTGCTCCAGCCGCTTCCTATCCCAGAATGGAAATGGGAGCACATCGCGATGGATTTTGTGACCGGTTTACCTAGATCCCCGGCTGGCAAGAATGCGATCTGGGTAATAGTAGATCGACTCACGAAGGTCGCTCATTTCCTTCCTTTCAGAGTTGGGCAGACTACTGAGCAGTTGGCAGAAATGTACATGAAGCAGATAGTGAAGCAGCATGGTGTTCCAGTTAGTATAGTATCAGATCGGGATACACGGTTCACTTCCCATTTCTGGCGAAGCTTGCACCAGAGTTTGGGGACCAAGTTAAGATTCAGTACTGCATATCATCCACAAACTGACGGGCAATCAGAAAGAACCATTCAGACGTTAGAAGATATGCTACGGGCGTGCACCTTGGACTTTGGCGGATCTTGGGAGGATCACCTTCATCTTGTGGAGTTCTCCTATAATAACAGCTATCAGGCTAGCATTCAGATGGCCCCGTTCGAAGCATTGTACGGAAGGAAGTGCAGGTCCCCTTTGGCATGGGACGACGTCGGAGAACGAAAGTTGTTGGGGCCAGAGATGATCACGCAGACTGTGGAGATAGTTAAGTTGGTCAGAGAGCGCCTTCGAGTTGCACAGGACCGACACCGTCATTGGGCGGATCAGCATCGTAGGCCTCTAGAGTTCAGAGTTGGCGACCAAGTGTTTCTGCGGATTTCGCCTACTCGGGGTATCATCAGATTTGGAACCCGAGGAAAGCTTAGTCCAAGATACGTTGGTCCTTTCAAGATTCTCGCTCGGGTAGGCGATGTGGCTTATCGACTTGCCCTTCCGCCTTCGTTAACTGGCATACATGATGTATTTCATGTGTCCCAGTTACGTGGGTATGTCCCGGATCCGAGTCATGTCCTCGATCATTCAGAGTTAGTCGTTGGTACCGACTTAACTTACGAGAAACAACCCGTATCTATTTTAGACCGGCGAGAGAAGGTACTCAAGAATCGGACGATCAACCTTGTCCGTGTTGCTTGGAACCATCACTCTCCGGGAGAATCAACTTGGGAGCGCGAGGACGAGATCCGATCTCGGTATCCGCATTTGTTTGGTTTGTGAGGTATATCTTTATGCCATAATGACACGATCCCACATTCACTGCACCTGCTTGTATTGTACTTTTGTGATGTAGATAATAACTGCTTGTTAGTTAACTTGCATATGATTGTGCCTTGCTTATCCTGATCTTTCAATCCTGTCTTGGCTGGAAATTTCGAGGACGGAATTTTTCTAAGAAGGGTAGAGATGTCACTCCCTGATTCCGGTATACGTATTTTAGCACGTATACTGCTTATTTGTAATTTTGTTGTATTTCTTCATGTATATCCTAAATTATTTGACAAAATAATATTTCGTAATTTATTTTCTGTAATTTTAGTTTACAGTTTTGGCTCTAATTGGGTGACATGCTCTCGGTTCACTTGAACCCGTTGGGTCCTCATGAACCAACTTGGTTTAGATTTTATATAAAACTCATCTCCTTCTCTCTCCTCTCATTATTCCTCTCATTTATTTTCTCCACCAACCAAGGCAAGTGCCAACTTGCTCAAGAGATGGATTTATATTTTGTTAATGATTTCTTACAAAATTATTTATCAAAATATGTTCTTCTCCTCAATCTATACTAGTTTAGAACTTGAAAATTTCCATTTTGAAGCTTTGATTTTTGTAGATCTAAGTTTTCTCTATTTTCGGATTTACATGGTTTTGATCTATTTTCGTTAGGATTTTGTGGGTTTTGATGCTTCCATGTGGAAGAGAATTCAATTTCACTCAAGTTAGAACTTTGAAAATCTAGATTTGGTTTTGATTTGGTCAAGTTAAGGAAATTGGAAGTTTTGGTGTTCTTGAGGAGGCTCTCGGCCTGGAAGAGAAGACCCTTCAGCCTGCGCTCTTTAGCGCAAGTTGAACTGCGCAGCTCGTCTTTTGACGAATTGCGCAACCCTTCGGCCAGCGCATTGCGCTGAGCTGAACTGCGCTGGCGCTCCTTAGCTCCAGCGCCATCCGATCCTGCGCAGTCTAATCCCTGCGCAATCTAACCCAGCGCGCTTGACTTCAGCGCAATCCATTCCCTGCGCGATCTGATCCTGCGCAGTCTAACCCTGCGCAGTCTGATCCATGCGCAACCCGACTCTGGCGCAATCCATCTCCTGCGCCATCTAACCGCTGCGCAGTCCAATGCCTGCGCAACCTAACTCTGCGCGTTTGACCCCTGCGCAGTCTAACCCTGCGCGTTTTGACTTCTGCGCATTTGACCATGCGCATTCTGACCTGGGCTCTTATATATTATATTTTCTTATATATATATATAGGTGAATGTTTGTGTATGCTATATATCCTTACGCCTTTTGTCCCGAGCATGATATGAGCACTAATGTGACCCCGGAGAACAAAGTGTTCCTTCCTGATACATGTACCTGAATGTCCCAGTTCTTGTTCATGCTCGACAAATAACTCGTAACTCCACGTGGCGTATTTGCATTGATGCATTACACTAAGGAGGGTAGAACATGTTGGCATACTAATTGACATGGATCCTCTTTGGGGTACTCGTACCAAAGTATGACTTTAGGAGGATAATCATGCAGGCCACAGCATGTGAGTCCAAGATTTTACCTAGGGTTAAACTAGGCAACTAAATATACTAGATGCATGGGGAGGGCAGAATCCCGAGATCGTGTTACACCAGCCGCCTTGAGATATTGTCTTGACGCGCCGGCTGGTCTCCACGGATGCTGTGTCATCTGCAACGAGTGGATGACTGTATCCGATTAATTTCTGCTATATATTATATGTTTTGGCAAGGTGGCCTTGCGAGGGACCTGTGCTCAATCATACCTGTCTACGCGAACCCCTGGGTTGGCTAGCCTTGCTGGAAAGATACGATCTGAGGATTTCTTAATAACATGATGCGAGGATAACCTCGCCATACTAGAAACTCGTAGACTTGACTGGCCGTGAAAATGACTTGCTTGTATTTTTCTTTTACTTTCCGCGAGTAACTGAGGAAAGCGGACTGTTATGGTGCGTGATCCAACCCATGTTCTTGTTTGATTGTTGGGTTGGTTATCGTACTATGACAGGCTGCGGACCGAAGTTACGAACGGAAGCCTTAATTTGATTGTGATGTGCTACTCCTGTGAATGACTAAGGAACATGGCCCACCGCGGTACGTGATCCAACCCATGTTCTTGTTTGATTGTTGGGTTGGTTATCGTGCTGCGATGGTCTGTCGACCGAAGTCACGACCAGGAGATCTTCTTACTTATATCTGTAAACTTATGTGAAGGTCATAGAGTGCGACGCGTCCCGGCTCCATGTGGCACCTTTTGTCCTTGTTTGGTTGTAAGGGTGCCAGATGGGTCCGACGATGTAGCGCTACCCTTTAGCCGCAGCATAAGCTTTATCCTTATCATTATAACTGGGTTTTATCTTAACTCTTGTGCCCCTTTGGCGGTACTTGCTATTCGGGGCTGACCCCGCTGGTTTTGTTTGGCCAGATCTCGTAGCAGAGCCAGAGGACGCGATCCTTCTTCCTGACATCCATGGTGCATACTAGGAGCATGGCTGGTCGGGGACTCGAGTGGGTTTGTTCTCCACCACTCCTGCTTATACTTTTGCGGCGTTTAGCCACCGGCACTTGTTAGCCGGATTACTTGATATTTTGTGTCAGTACATAATTGTAACTAAACAGACTGCAGCTGTGTATAATTTTGTGCTCATGACTCTCTGAGATAGCTATGTTATAAAGCTAGTCTCTCATGATCATTTTGATGAAGCGTCGGGGACGCCTTACTACTTTATCTTTAATGTTCATTTATTTGCTGATGTGATTTGATTGATTGAGACATAGAACTCTGTGGGACCATAGGAGACTCGCTTGTAGCATGTACCCCCTAGTCTCTCAACAGCCACGATCGCCGTATGACGTTACGTACCTCATATGGAGTAGCTGGCCTAGTCTGTCTCCGTATTTCGGTACTGGGGCGTGACAGATGATGATGGTGAAGTGGGATTCCAGTTGATGCTGATGATGATAATGAAGTGGAGTTCCAGTTGATGCTGACGATGATGATGAATTGGGAACTGATGATAACGACATGGTGTGAAGATTGCGAATGGAGAGTCACTGACGAGTTTTTGAAGTAAGGTTTGAATATTTTGGAGGAGAAAACCAAGATTCGAAAGTGAGCAGCGTATGGAAGAAGAGGAAGAATCGAAACATTTTTTTAAGAGTAGGTTTCGTTGGTGTTTTCAATAAATTAGAAGGGCAAAAAGGTCATTTTGTACCATTTTATATATTTTTTGCTAATTCTGGGTAGGGGTAAGCATATAGCGGTTGAAAACCGAAAACCGAACCGAACCGAACCGAACCGTAATATGACAAACGGTTCGGTTTTTCGGTTATCGGTTCGGTTTACGGTTTAAAATTTTGAAAATTTGAAATAATGGTTCGGTTTTCGGTTCTTCATCCAAAAAATCGAACCGAACCGAAAATCGATTTAGATTTAGTAATTTATCAAACTATCCACAAATACATATACTAATGTTTATTAACCCCTAACTGAGCGCACTCTCTTCTCCTATTCTATGTCGGTGCTTCTTTGAGGACTCTCTATCTACAATCAATCTATATACTAATATCTTTCACTCTATGTAATATAACAATTCATAAATACAATAATGTCATACATTTTTAAAAAATTTATTATTTAAATAGGCTCATTTTGCTAAAAACTTGAAGGCCATGCACATTGGCCCATAAAACCGAACCGACCGAAAACCGAACCGAATTAATTCGATTCGGTTTTGTTCGGTTTTTATAAAAACGGTTCGGTTTTCGGTTTTGAGAAATACGGTTTACGGTTATTTCGGTTTTCACATATTCGGTTCGGTTTGAACCGAACCGAACCGATGCTCACCCCTAATTCTGGGCACGCGATAAAATGTTATTTTGCGGTGGATTTTTCATAAAACTTTTGCGATTTTTGGGCATTTGATAAAATTTTCCTTGATAATATCATAGCTACCCCTTCTCGCAAATTTGGTCATATATGTGTATTTAAATTCATAAACTCAGATTTTGATTACGATTTTCGTCTTCTTCTTCACGAGAGATCTGAATTTCATTGCTTTCATCTTCAGCAGAGATCGCAAAGATCGTTCGTAGTTAACTATATTTTTCTTCAATCGAACTCCGATAATCGCTCATCATCATCATCATCATCTTCGTAGAGGGATTTGAAGTTTTTCGACAATTAGATCCTTTTTAATGGCTTTATTCTACAACGATTCAACTTGTTTCTGAAGCTCGCTTTTCTCATTTCTGAGCCTTTTATTTGTCTCTTTGAGCTTCTCGGTTGTTTGCACTGATATAAAATAAATAACAATGAAAAGTATGATATCAATCAATATATACTTTTAAAAAAAAGAAGGAAAGAAAAGATCATTCTTCGTGATCTTAACACAGGGAATGGCCATTCTCCGTGATTTTAACACGAAGAATGGTCATTCTCCGTGATTTTAACACGGAAAATAAAAAAATTCGTGATTTTAACACGGAGAATAACTATTCTCATTCATTTTAACATGGATAATGGCCATTCTCCGTAATTTTGGTACGGAGAATGGCCATTCTCCGTTATGGAGAATGACCATTCTCATTCATTTTAACACGAAGAATGGCCATTCTCCGTGATTTTAGCACGGAGAATGACGATTCTCCGTTATTTTAACACGAAGAATGACCATTCTCCTGTATTTTAACACGGGGAATGATCATTCTCCGTCATTTTAACACGAAGAAAAGCAATTCTCCGTCAATTTAACACGAAAAAGGCCATTCTCCGTATTTTTAACACGGAGAATGTCAATTTTTTGTAATTTTAACACGAAGAATGACAAAAAGTTCTTAATTCTCTTCACATCAGCTCTCTTCTCTATCTGGGGTTCAAGTTGATGCTGATGATGAAGTGGAGTTCCAGTTGACTGCTGCTGATGATGAAGTGGGATTCCAGTTGATGATGATGATGATGATGAAGTGGGGTTCCAGTTGATGCTGCTGATGATGATGAAGTGAGAACTGATGATGACGACATGGTGTGAAGATTGCGAATGGAGAGTCACTGACGAGTTTTTGAAGTAAGGTTTGAATATTTTGGAGGAGAAAACCTAGATTCGAAAGTGAGCAGCGTATGGAAGAAGAGGAAGAATCGAATTTTTTTTTAAGAGTAGCTTTCGTGGGTGTTTTCAATAAATTAGAAGGACAAAAAGGTTATTCCGCATCCTTTTATATATTTTTTGCTAATTCTGGACACGCAATAAAATGTTAGTTTGCGGTGGATTTTTCATAAAACTTTTGCAATTTTTGGACATTTGATAAATTTTTCACTTTTTTTAATGCATTCTTCTTCTTTTTTATCCAAATAGATAGATAGATAGATAGATAGAAGATAAGAATGCACGCAAATGGATAGAAAATAATATTGTACACAAAAATCAAATAATAGCTCCAATTTCTTTTTAAACTTGATTTCTACTATTACCTTTCCTATAATTAAAATCTTGCACAAAAATTAAATAATGTGTCTTTCAAATTTTTTCAAACTTGATTTATACAATCATCTTCTTTTAACATTGAAATCATTGCCATCTCATTTGAGAGAATTTTTTATGTGATGAATAACATTTTACAATTTTTCATATAATATAATGGTACAAGACGTCATTACTAATTGCAATATAAATACATGCACTAATATCGTCATTAGCAATGGCGACATCAAACCATTTTTTTAGTTGAGACTGTTTATTGTATATAATAGCGAGCGACATAAGTACATGCACTCATACCATCATTAACATCGACGACATCGTTGTCAAAGCATAATTAGTATTGGCAATACAATTGTATTTTTTTTTATGTACTCATGTTATAATTTTTTTTAAGCTAATAGCAAGCGACATAAGTGTATACACTCATGTCGTCATTAACATCGACAACATCGTTGCGCTATTTGTATTGGTGACATAATGGCATAGTTACCAAGTCGTCACTTAAGTCCCCAATAGTCATGGTGATATGGTTCTCAAAATCGTTATATTTAAAAAAAATGTTTAAGTCACCAATGACTTTGGCATTCCCACCACCGAACTGTTTATGATTAATAGTTTAAGAGAAATTTTGACTTACCCTCCACTTGAATTATCCTAATTCAAGGTGCACCCCACAGTTTTACAAAAATGTATAGTACCTTCCATTTTGGACGGAAATCGTTAAAAAAAAAATTTGGACCAAAATGTTCCTGTCTTCCTCTTTCTTCTAATCCACTCCCCCCCTACGGCCACTGTCCCTCCCGCCGTCGCTGCTGCTGCCGCCGGAGGCCGCTCCCCCCCTCCCCGTCCCCGCTCCCCCCTCCCCGCCTCCGTCCCCTACCCCCCGCGGCCACCGCCTCTCCGAGCGGAGACTGGGAGGAGGGAGCGGCCTCCGGCAGCAGCAGCAGCGAGGGCGTGAGGGGCGGTGGCCGTATGGGGGGAGCGGAGGCGGGGAGGGGGGGGGGGGGGGGGGAGCGGCCTCTGGCAGCAGCATCGACGGCGGCGGGAGGGGTGGTGGTCGTGCGAGGGGGGAGTGGGTTAGAGGAAAGAAGAAGGCAGGGACATTTTGGTCCAAAAAATATTTTTTTGACGATTTTCGTCCAAAATGGAAGGTACTATACATTTTTATAAAACTGTGGGATGTACCTTGAGTTACTGTAATTCAACTAGGGGTAAGTCAAAATTTCTCACAGTTTAATGCATGATCAAGGAGTGCTCCATTGAAAGTTTGCTGGAGCTTCCATAATAATAAAAATTGTTTATGCATGGAGTCTCTCTCTGCACACCCATTTTTTGACTGTCATTTTGGTAATGTACCTCTCGATCATTGGCGGTAGGAGACTTGTTATATAAAAAAAATTAAATATTTTATTTTTTAAAATATAATTATATTATATTATTCTATGTGAAAATTTCTGATAACATTTACAAAGCAGAAAATTCGCTGTAGAGAAACAAAGTTTGAAGAAATTGTGCGAAGAGTAACAAGTTTCAGGAAATTACAAATAGGAAACCTTTCCGCCAGACCATCTGGCGGAAATTGGACGTGTCCAATTTCCGCCAGACAGTCTGGCGGAAATCACGCAAAGTAGCTGTTCCCTCCCGTGCACCACAGCTGCCACCATCACGTATCAGCTCCACTGCGTGCCACGCGTCACGAGGTGCACGATTTCCGCCAGACTGTCTGGCGGAAATTGAACGCGTCCAATTTCCGCCAGATCGTCTGTCGGAAAGTTCTTCTATTAGTAATTTTTTAAAACTTGTTACCCTCCGTGCAATTTTTTCAAACTTCATTACTCTACAATGAATTTTCTGTTTACAAAGTTGCCACGTTTTGCCTAGATGGCATACATCCCATCCGTCACGTTTAGCAACTCCAGATCCAGCCGTTCATTGTACTCCCGGGCTCGTGCCAACAACGCGGGAACCAGTGTCCACGCATGGCCAACTCCCATTGGCACGCGCGGCGTCCACGTAGGAATCAACCAACAGATTCACGCCACGTGTGCAGTCGCTGTTCTCTTTTCACGATTATTAAACCGACACGAACTCCCTGTTCGTTTTCTGCGTGCTCTGAAGAAAAAAGAAAAAGATTAAAAAAAAATCAATCTACACTTTCTCTCTCTAGAATTCTTGCTCACCTCTATCTCTATAGACCCATGGACGCCGCCACCGTCACCGCCGCCGCCGGAGGCGCCACGTGTCTCCGTCGGGGTCTCGTCGGGAGGAGCCCCTCGAGGTCGGTCCGGCCGCCGGCAATGGTCTCGTTCGCCGACGAGGGGCACTTGCATTACTACGCGTCGGCGAGGTGCGCTCTCAAAGGAGAGAGCAAGAAGAAGGAGGAGAAGAAGAGGGAGAAGCTAATGAAGGGTTTGAGGAAGGATTTGCTCGAGTTCTCGTCGATGCGGCTTGGGGGAGAAACGCAAGGAACGGTCACCGCCGAAGTCAAGAGCAAGATGATCTCTGTGAGTTTTTTTTGTCTCTTCAGAATTTTGGGGGTTTTTATTTTCCACAAGTCATCTGGATCCGTTTTATTTAAACACAAGTCCCTAGATCGTTCAAACATCATGCCCGGATCTGTCAATCTATTGATTTGGGGGACCTTTAAGAAAATAAAAGAAACTCTTTTTTGTTGACGGGACAATTTATGTTAATTATGCTTATATTTTGGACTTATTATTATAGAAATCACTCCTGTTTTAAAATTAATTATACGGTCCATTCTTATGTTTTTTTTTCAAACTTGTGGCACTAATCATCCATTTTTTAAAATAAGTTTTTTTTTTTTACTTTTATTCCATTTATTAATATAAATTTGCACGTACATTTTTTGAAATTGATGTCCAAAACAAAAACAAAAAAACAAAATTAACCCCTCTTTCTCACCCTCTGTTCCGGCTGTCCATTCCACCCCCCACGCTGGTTGCCACCACCACAACTCCGCCGCTGCCACTGCTACTGCCAAGAGGAAGGGGAGGCGGGAGGCGGTGATGCAGCCGGAGGATGTGGCAGCGGTGGGGCCACCGGGTGAGGAGGTGGGATGGAACAGCCGGTGTGGGGAGGATGGGGAAGGAGAGAATAATTTGGTCTTTTTTCGTTTTAGGATATTAACTTGTATTTTATAAAGAGAAAATTTGAGTGGCATCCTACTTTTTTTTAAGCTTACTTTTGACGGTTTTCGTCCAAAACGAGCGGTCAACCCCGTTGACCAATTTTTTCGGACGAAAATGTCCTTGTCTCATTTTGTGTGTCCCTCCTCCCGTCACACGTGGCTGCCCTCCGCCGTGCTCGGCCCCTCCACGACGTCGTCGCACCCCTCCTCTCCGACCTCGCCGCATCCCCCGGCCATCACCACCATCACCATCAACCATCATCACCACCACCGTCACCCTCCTCCCCCCCCCCCCCCCCCCCCCCCCCCCCCCTCCCTCCCGCTCCGTCCCCTATTACCCACCGCCGCGGCTGCTGCGGCGACGCCGACGGCGGTGGGGGCTAGGGGGGCGGAGCGGGAAGAGGGGGGGGGGGGGGTGAGGGTGTCGGTGGTGGTGATGAGGTTGATGGTGGTGGTGATGGTGGTGGTGGTGATGGCCGGGGGTACGGGGAGGGGGGGGGTGGGGTGGCGGCGACGTCGTGGAGGGGGACCGAGCACCGCGGGGGAGAGGGGAGACGGATAGTTGACGCGGGGAAGAGGACAACTGATAGGAGTATTTTCGTCAAAAAAATTGGTCAACGCTCGTTTTGGACGGAAACCGTCAAAAATGGGGGTATCATACATTCGTGTAAACTTGTGGGGTGCACCTTAAATAAACGTAAAAAAAGTGGGATGCTACTCAAAATTTCTCTTTTATAAACTTGAGTTGAACAAGTTGAATAGTTAAGGGTATCAAGTTAAAATTTTATTTTAATTTTTTAAATTTAAAAATATTTAGTAATTATCTCACATAATAGACTATCTATTGGACAATTTTGAAGACACAAATTCTAATATTAACGGTTATTTGAGATCTTATTGCTAAATTATCATTAGTTTTATTACTTGTATACTATTTTTTGTCACGTCGACGAATATATATATATATATATATATATATATATATATTTTGACAAAATAAAATTTTTTTGTGTCAAAAAATTTAAGTTTAATAAAATTAAAAAGTGAGATATAATTACAATTTTATAATAAATTTATAATAAGTTGGACGAAAGTCAAAAAAATTTTAAAAATAAAATATAAAACGGAGGAATAGTCCTCGTCTAAATAGGATAGTCCATGTAATTATTTTCGAAATAGAAGAACTTATTTAAGGGGTTAATGTATTTATTTGTTGTTGAATTTTATCGGGGTTTGAGCAAAAATTAGTTATGTTGCTGATATTGGTATATGTTGATTCTATAGGAAGCAGCAGATGTTCTGTTATCCCAACTGGCCCAGCTGAGAGCAGAGGCGAAGGAGACGAAGAGGAGAAAGAAGGAAGAGAAGAAGGCCGCGATGAAATTGGCGAAGGCGAAGGACGACGACAGCAGCTCCTCTTCCAGCTCCTCGGAATCGAGCGACAGCGAGTGCGAGAGCACTGCGGTGGTCAGAACGAGCAGCACTGGAAGAACCACCGTGCCCGAAGGCCACGGGGAAGCTCCGAAACCGTTGGCAATGGAAGTAGGAGAGGATAAGGAGAGGAAGAACGTAACGCTCGAGACCAAAGCCGAGGAGGCGGCGGTGAAGGCGAAGGCGATGAGCAAAAAGATCGAGGTGTGCATGGGAGGGAAGTGCAAGAAGTCGGGCGCGACGGAGCTGCTGGCGGAGTTCGACAGGGCGGTCGGGGTCGAGGGCGCTGTGGTGGGATGCAAGTGCATGGGCAAGTGCAGGGACGGGCCCAATGTTCGGGTGGTCGTGAACCACCGGAGTGTTGGTAGCGGAGAGGAGGCTAAGATGGTTTCTAGAAATCCTTTGTGCATTGGTGTTAGTTTAGGGGATGTTGGCGCTGTAGTTAGCAACTTCTTTGGGGAGGAGAGCAAGCATGTAGGCTTTCTTGCTGCTTAGAGATGTGTCTTGGAGACTTCCGAGTGCTATAATTGTAAATATTCTATATGACATTTTCCTATTCATTCTATATGACATTTTCCTAATTCTATATGACATTTTCCTATTCACGGAAATTCAAGAGGGAAGAAGGAGAACAGAAATTTTATTTGGAAAGAATTACAAAAGAGGAGAGGAGTTTCAGAAATTTTGATGATTTTGATAATTCTAGTATATTATTTAGAAAGTTCTAAAAGCATCTAAACCATAGATTTTTTTTAATTTTTATAAATAATATATAAGAATTATCACAATCAATTTTTTTTTAATTTTTTTAAAAAATAATATGCTAGAATCATCTACCCTGAATTTTTTTTAATCATGATTTAAATAATTTGCTAGGATTATCAGTCAATTTTTTAAAAAAATAATATACAAGAATAATAAGAATAATCTCAATTAGATTTTTTTTCAAACAAAAATCAATAATCTTGTTTGAAATTATCCTTTTTTTATATATTTTTAAAATAGTACGCAAGTCCAATAAAGATTTGTTTTTAAGTTTTTAAATAATATGTAACAATTATTTCAATCTTGTTGTTTAAAATTTTATTATAAAATTTAGGGGTGAGCATTAATAGGTTTTAAACCGAAAATCGAACCGAACCGAACCGAATAAGCAATTCGGTTCGGTTCAAAACCAAAACGGGTCGGGTTCGGTTGTTCAAACCAAGTAAATCGGTTATTGGGTTCGGGTTCGGTTAATGGATTCGGGTTCGGTTTAAAACCGAAAACCGAATAACTGAGTTGGATTTACCAAAATACCCTCAGCCTTATCCCTACCCTAGGTATAAAATCTCTCATCCACTCTCTCTCCTCCTATTCTCACATTCGCTCGCCTCTCTCTCACAGACAGCCGCTCGGCGCTCCCTATGTTCTCTCGAGAGGAGAAACCCTAGTCTCTCACCGCCGCTCCCTTCCGCCTCTCTACTCTCACCGTCGCTCCCTTCCGCCTCTCTACTCTCACCGCCGCTCCCTTCCGCCTCTCTACTCTCACCAGTCACCGCCGCTCCCTATGTTCTCTCGAGAGGGAGAAACCCTAGTCTCTCACCGCCGCTCTCTTCCGACAGCCTCTCTCTTCTGACAGCCTCCGATCATCGTAGATCTACAGATCTGACTGTGGATCTACAGATCTGAGGCCTGAATCGTGTGGATCTACAGATCTGAAGTCGAAATCCTTTGGATCTATAGATCTGACCGTGGATCTACAGATCTTGGAGCTTTGACATCCTGATTTCGAGAGTTCGGACTCCAGATCTGAGACTAAAGTCCTAGCCCCCTCTGGATCTACAAATCATAAATTTTTGTAAGTATTTTTTTTGTTAATATTAGTTGTTTATAATTTTTTTACTGTTAAAATGTGTTAAAATTATTTTTTGTTAATATTAAGTACTGTTAATATTAAGTACTGTTAATATTTTTTGAGATTTATGTACAGTTAAGATAATGTAGTGTTAATATTTCGAGATTTATGTACTGTTAATATTAAGTACTGTTAATATTTGTTAAAATTTCGAGATTTATGTACTGCTAAAATTATGTTTAAATTATGTACTGCTAAAATTATTTAAGAATGTTTAAATTTACTGTTAAAATTATGTAGGTTTAAGAATGTTTAATTGACTGTTAGAATTATTTAGATTTAAGAATGTTTAAATGTACTGCTAAAATTAAATTTATGTTTAAATGTACTGCTAAAATTTAATTTATGTTTAAATTTACTGTTAAAATTATGTAGATTTAAGAATGTTTAATTTATGTACTGCTAAAATTATTTATGTACTGCTAAAATATTTGTTATCATTTATTTACTGCTAAAATTATTTAAGTACTGTCAATATTTATGTACTGCTAAAATTAAGTTAAAATGTTTGATTACGCAGATATTTGGGTGCTGGATTCTGGAAGCCTTGATCCTTGGCTTGGAATTATTCTTGAATCACTGTAAGGAATTCTACAAATCCTTGGCTTGGAATTATTCTTGATGCACAAATTATTGCAGCGGGGCTTGCTTAAAGTGCTATATGCACAAATTATTGCAGTGGGGCTTGCTTAAAGTGCTTGCTTGCACAATCGATATGCTGCAAATTGCAATGGCCAGTTTGCCTCAAAAAAGTGCCAGTTTGCACTATATGCACAATTTGATTTTTGGAGTCTGGACTTTGATTTGTTGGTCCTGCAATTTGATCTTTGGTCCTGCAATTTTTGGTCCTGCAATTTGATTGATGGTCCTGCAATTTGATTGATGGTCCTGCAATTTGGTTGATGGTCCTGCAATTTTGGTCCTGCAATTTGATTGATGGTCCTGCAATTTGATTGATGGTCCTGCAATTTGGTTGATGGTCCTGCAATTTTGGTCCTGCAATTTTGGTTGATGGTCCTGCAATTAGATTTATTGTCCTACAATTTTTGGATTTTTGGTCCTATCTACTTGGATTTTTTTTATGTCTGAAAGATTTTTCGTATGTTTTATAAGTAAATACATAGGGGGGAAATTAAAAATCTGATAACTAATGACTTATGAGTGATTTGTTTTAACGTTTAGATGTCAACTGAAGCGTCTCCTATTGAGGTTGGGGCTGGGGTTCGGGCTGTGGGAGGGACAAGTTCCCAAGACACAAATGTCCCTATTACAACTGTTTCTAAACTTAAGCTTAAAAGCAAGCGAATTGGTAAAAGAAGGGCTCCTTATTGGAGTGACTTTAAGGAGTTTCTTGAGAATGGAAACCCTAAAGCAGAGTGTAACTTCTGTAAGAAACAATATTATTGTCACCCTGTCATTAATGGGACCAGTTCAGTCAGAAATCATTGGCTTATATGTCCCCTCAATCCTAATCACAAAGGTCCGTCTCAATCAATATTGAATATGCAATCTGTTGGGAAAGGCAAGTCAACACTAACTAGTTGGCAATTTAATCAAGAAGACGTTAGGAAGGCCTTGTCTTATATGCTAACTGTCGACGAGCTGCCATTTCGGTTTGTTGAGGGTGACGGTTTTAAGCGGTTTGTTTCAATTGCGTGTCCGATGTTCAGTGTACCGTCAAGATGGACAGTTGCACGAGATTGTTACAATCTCTACACTAGTGAGAAGACTAAGTTAAAGACGTATTTCAAGGAGTCCAATCAAAGAGTTTGTCTTACCACAGACACATGGACTTCCATTCAGAAGATAAACTACATGTGTCTCACGGCACATTACATCAATGACGATTGGATATTACAGAAAAGAATTATCAACTTTTGTCCAATTGTTAGTCATAAAGGCGAGGCAATTGGGAGGGATGTTGAGTCATGTTTAATTGAGTGGGGCATTGACAAGATTTTTACAATCACTGTTGACAATGCTAGCTCTAATGACGTTGCTATTGCATATTTGAGCAAAAAATTTGCACAAAGAGGAAATAGTATACTTCAATGCAAGTATTTACACATGCGTTGCATTGCACACATTATCAACCTTGTCGTGGTAGATGGGCTGAAAATGATGTCTTCTTCGGTTGCTCGTGTCCGGAGAGCTATTAGCTACGTGAGGCAATCTCCTTCTCGTTTTCAGAAATTTAAAGCTTGTGCTCAAATGGAAAAAATAGAAAGCAAGAAACTGTTGTGTCTAGATGTGAGCACCCGTTGGAATTCAACATTTTTGATGTTGGATACCGCTCAAAAATTTTAAACTGCCTTTGAGAGGTTTCAAGACGAAGATCTTCTATTTAAGAGAGAGCTTGAGGGTGAGAACTTGTTTCCAAACGAA
This sequence comes from Iris pallida, assembly GCA_029216955.1. NCBI lineage: Eukaryota > Viridiplantae > Streptophyta > Magnoliopsida > Asparagales > Iridaceae > Iris > Iris pallida. The sequence continues at coordinate 38,770 of JANAVB010041816.1, read as the reverse complement.
GACGATTGGATGAATGTGAGAAGGTTGTGCACTTTCTTAGAACATTTCTATGAATTCACTTTACGTGTGTCGGGGTCTTCGTATGTCACTTCCAACAAGTTTTTTGAAGAGATTGCTTCTATCGACTTTCTTTTGAAAAATGCTAAAAGTAATGATGACTTTGAGTTGTCTACAATGGCGGATAAAATGAGAGAGAAATACGATAAGTATTGGGGGGACGTCGAGAAGATGAACATGATTGTCTTCATTGCGCCACTTTTTGATCCAAGGCAAAAATTTGCATATTTGGAATGGTGGCTATATCAACTATATGGTCAGTCAAAGGGTGACACAATGATAGAGAAGGTAAAATTGGTTGCTTACTCCATGTTTGAAGAATACAGAAAGTTGTATGCACCTACAATTCCTTCTACAACTAATGAAATGAATGAATCTTCTACTATCGACGACCGTTCAATCTTTAACTTGAAAAGTATGATGAAGGCTCAGTATAAAAATCATAAAATGAAAACCGGTGGTTGTGATAATAAATCTGAGTTGGATCGTTATCTTCTCGAGCCCACCGAAGCCGATGAAGATGAGAATCCTAATTTTGATCTCTTGGCTTGGTGGAAGATCAATTCTCCTCGTTTTCCTGTTCTTTCGAGAATGGTTCGTGATGTCTTGGCTGTTCCAATCTCTACGGTGGCTTCGGAGAGTGCATTTAGTACCGGTGGTCGGGTGCTTGATGTATTTAGGAGTTCTTTGACACCTAGGATTGCTCAAGGTCTTATTTGTTCTCAAGATTGGTTTAGGACTGGTTCGGATCGATCTATTGTTACTAATCTTGAAGAGAATTTGGAACAACTGGATAAACTTGAAAGAGGTATCATTTTAGATATTAAATTTCATGGTTCGGTTCGACCTATTACATTACTTGTATTGATTATTTGTTTTTTTGTTTATCTTTCTTATACTTGTATAGATTTAAGCCAATTGGCAATGATAGGCTCAACCTCAAGCGATATTTGATGAGTTCTTTGGAATCTGGATTTTGGTTTGGAATATGTATTTATTAAACACCTATCATTTTGTTTGCACTGTAGTCTGCACTGTCCAGTATGCAGTATGCACTATGCAGTACTGGACATTTTGTTTTATGGTTGGGTGGACTGTAATATACAGTTATGCACTATGTAGTATGCACTATGCATAGTATGCGATACTGGCCATTTTGTTTTCATGATGCAGTCTGGAATATGCAGTCTGGACATTTTGTTTTCACTATAATATGGACTATGGAGTCTGGACTCTGGACTGTTATATGCAGATTGCACTATGCAGTACTATTTTTTTGGTATTTCAGCTACTTTTTTCATTATAAGTTACTAACATATATGTGAAGAAATTTGTGATGATGATATGGCATTAGCAAGTGGTAAACAGATACTACGATGCACTAATTGCCAATATGAACTTTCATATTTCAAATCCACTTGTTTATCTTAGTCTATGCAGAATTGCAGATTATATCATGATAATATGGTTCTTAATAACCGGCCTTCGGTTATTGGTTTCGGGTTCGGTTATAGGCTGCAACTTACAACTTTCTGGAAGAGAATGAGAAGTTGCCATACTTTCTGCCCTAAATGATGAAACAAGCTCCTATGATTCTCTATACTGCAGCTATACTTGCATAATTGCATTGCCATACTTTCTGCCCCAAATGATGAAACAAGCTCTCAAGTCTCAACCCCCAAATGATGAAGCAAGCTCTCTTGAGGTTTATGCTTTGCGGCTTATGCAACTTGGCCCTCCTTGGCTCCTTGAATTGGTGTTGGGTAATGCTGTTTATATAATTATATTGCCAGTTGTCTGGACTTTGGATTGGATATTCTTCTATACTCCAATCTCTGTGATCTGGGCTAATGTTGTTTATATTGCCAATTTATTTGGAGTTAGTGTGTTGGCCGAGCTTGTATCAAGCTGAATGAGCTTCTGAATCTCTGATGGGTCCATATCCTATTGTATGAGCTGAAAGAGCTTCTGATGGGAGCTGGAAATTTACTTGTATTGATTATTACTTCCGATGGGAGCTGGAAATTTACTTGTATTGATTATTACTTCTGATGGGAGCTTGGGAGCTGGAAATTTACTTCTGAATTCTGATGGGAGCTGGAAATTTACTTGTATTGACTATTTGTTAAACTGTAATTGTGTTATTTTTAGCTGTAATCATTTGTTGAAACTTGGAAGCTGGAAAATTTAATTATTTGTTGAAAGTAGAATGCTGAAAATTTGGAAATTGGAAGCTGGACATGTAATTGTGTTATTTTATGCTGTAATTATTTGTTCATATTGGTGTTCATGAATTAAAAAAATTTGGAACTTGGAAGCTGGATATTTGGATTTTGGAGCATGAATTATTTGTTCATATTATTGTTCATGTAATTGTGTTATTTTATGCTACAAATTTGGAACTGGAAGCTGAAAATTTGGAAGCTGGACATGAACTTCATATAACCGAATAAACCGAACAAGCCGAACCGAATTATTCGGTTCGGTTTAGTTCGGTTCAGGCTCATTTCGGTTCGGGTTCGGTTTACAAAATTTTAAATTCGGTTAACTCGGTTTTGGAATTTTCGGTTCGGTTTAAACCGATTTAACCGAATACTCACCCCTAATAAAATTTACGATAATCCTAGCACGGTAGTTGACGCCCCGTGCTCCGGGGGCGCCATTGGCGCCTAACATCCTAAACCATCTTTCCCACCGTAAAATTTTGAAACATTTTATCCTCGGCGCAATTCCTCTATTTTTTTTTTCCTTCCCTTCTAATAAAATTTTCTGAAAATTCAATTTCAATAAGGTTTCCTTTATAACTCGTCTCCTCGAATCAGTTTTAGCACACTAGTACTTACCACTTTGTAACTTGCAAGCAACATAAATGAGGTCACTGTAGATAAAAAGGGACGATGTTAGTTGTGCATGTGCGACTGAAAGTTACAACTCTCACAATTAAAGTCTCAATAATGGATATGATGGACCCGTATTACAAATGGTAAGTTATAAAGGCACTTCACTTTTTTTATCAGGACTAATTTATTTTAAACTTTGTATTATTTACAAGTTTGTCATTGAAGAAATTGATCATGGCTATCCCACTCTTTGGTATAAGTCACTAGTGCAAACAAGGACTGCCCAATTTTTTGGCAGTCCTACAAACTGAATGGACTGCAAGAAAACTGGACAGTCCTAAGTCACAGCATGTGAAACAAAGGACTGCCCATTTTTCTGGCAGTCCTTACTGTATGTAGGGCTACCAGAAAATTGGGCAGTCCTTGTTTGCACTAATGACTTATACCAAAGAGTGGGATAGTTCTGATCAATTTCTTCAATCATAAACTTGTAAATAATACAAAGTTTAAAATAGACTAGTCCTGATAAAAAAGTGAAGTGCCTTTATAAGTTACCATTACAAATACAAACAGTCGTAGTTGTTTCTTTCAAGCAACAATATAGCAAAATGTGCCCCCCATTCATCTGAACTCTCAATAATTTTGGTGTCAGAGGTTGCTATCGACATTCTCATCGTCACCCCCACTGGAATGAAGCCTGCAGAAGGGATCGTCAACAACAGCCCAAGGCTTGTGCAGCCATTTTAAAGGGTTGTTCGAGTAGGATGTTCAACTCAAAAGTGTTTACTGGTCAGGTGGGGGTGAGCATCGGTTCGGTTTGAACCCCGAGGTCATGAAAATCGATCATTAACCGAACCGTCATATTTAGGACTGAACCGTTTTAAATGAAAATCGGACATGAACCAAGCCAAAATAAATCAGTTCAGTTTTCGGTTCAATCGATTTATGGGCCTTGGATTGATGGGCCGGCCTGTTACCAGTTACATTAAAAAAATTGTAGATAAACAGCTCCAATTTGCATACCAACACCCAGTTTTCAGGCCAAAATGGTCCACATTTCACAGTAAAAAAATTATATACATTCCACTTTTCAGGCAAACACAATAAATATCTCATCTGAAAAAAATGTCATCACAAAATTTCATTATATTCCAGTTTACACTTACAGCTTACAGGTCCATCCATATATGATATACTCCAGTTTCCAAGCCAACACAAATTTAACAAGAAAAGTTAAATCCCATAAAAAGTTACATTCAAACTTCCAACTTCCAAGCTGAGACAGAGATCCATTTTAGAATAACTGGCAATAATAAATGAACAATTCATGCCACACCAATGGCTGCAACAAGTGTCACGCCACTAGCTGCATCGAATGCAACACCACTGCTGGCTGCAACAAGTGCCATGCCACTAGCTGCATCGAATACAACATAATAAATCTAGCCAAAGGACTCAAGAGCAGACAGAGGAGAATTAAAGGATTATCCACCATATAGCAGTATTTACAGACCAGCATATAGAAGTAGAACATAGCATCACATAAAGGATTATCCACCATCTAGCAGTAGAACATAGTATTTACAGACCAGCATATAGAAGTAGAACAAGAGCATCACATAACAGTATTTACAGAACATAGTATGATAGTATCACAAAATGGAACACAGCAACAATATCCAAAATAACTAGAACAATAGAAGTATACAGGATTACAGAAGTATGTAGGAGGCCAGGAACAAGAGCAATTGTCAAAGTATGTAGGATTATTTCTGCATGACAGCAGATTATAGCGGGTATAAAACAGCAGCAACAGAGTAACATACAAATGTAAGTCTCCAACTGTCCAAAATACAACAGAGCAGCAGTATCCACTATTATTATCCAGATACCATATTCAAAAGAAAACGATCCAGCATATACGAGTATCACAAAAATAAGATTATCCAGCATAATCTAAAATGTATCCAATAGCAGTCTCCACTATCAAGCAGCAATATTACAATCATTGTTTCAAAAGTATTGTAATAGAAATCAAAGTCAAACCTCGTTTGTTGATGTTGATCTCACAGTTAACTTAGCCAAATCTAATTAATAAGAAATAAGAAAAAAAACCAATGAACAGTTAAGACATAACTATTATAAAACGGAAAGATTGTAATAGAAATTAAAAATGTATAAATTATCCATTTCAACTTTGTAGATGTCCTCAAAGTCCTCTTCAATAATGGATACAATATATCGATCGGAAGGCACCATAAACCAATCTTGACATCATATGAGTGATTGAGCAATTTTTGGAGTCAAAGAGCTCCTATAAGCATCAAAAACACGACCACAGGTACTAAAAGCGGGCTCTGAAGACACTGGTAGATATGGGAACGGCCAAAACATCCCTACCATCTTTGATAGGATTGGAAAATGAGGTGAATTAAGCTTCCACCATTCCAAAAGATTAAAATTGTCACTTTCCTCATCATCATCTATGGTACTCTCCTGTAGATAACGATCAAGCTCCGATTTAGTGTCACCACCACCCAATTCCATCTTATGTTTCTTGAATTGTGCATTCATAAACTTTTTCATTTGCAACGGGCCCCCAGTTGATTTTCACTAGAAGATTGAAGTCTATCACTGTAGTACTAGTGCCACAAATTTGAGAAGTGTTAATGCTTTTGTACTCATTGAATATAGAGTACGCAACACTCTTCACTTTCTTTTTCATGGCATTTGTGCAACTTACAATATAAAACTATCTGCCCTGCATCAGAAAAGATTCAACAAAATATAAGGCTTTTGGCAAACTGGCCAGCAATTTTGTCACGACCCGCACCCTAGAGTAAGGACACGAGAAGTGAATACGCCCAGCCTACGCCGCAGTGTCCGCGGTAGAACGCTGTCCTAGGTCACAACATCTAACAATATAAGGTACCTGTACAGTATATACACTCCGAGTGGAGGTGACAATACAGAAATACAGTCTCAATCACAAGTAAGACAGAAATACGATAAGATAGATAGATAGATATGAAACGAATCCACAAAGATACAAATAGATAATAGTCTAAGTGTCTAAGATATCACAACAATCCAGAAACATCCAAACTCAAATACAATAATCCAGAGAATAAATACAACTGAAAAGACTACTCTAAACTAAAGGTGTGTCATCCACTGCTAATGGATCCTGCTGGAGATCCAGGTCACAGCAATCCTCTAGGGTAGTCCCATACTAAGTGGTACAGAGCGTCTCGTCCTCATCCTCTGTAATATTTTCAACAGGTCCAGTCAGGACAGGAGCGAGCACAATACATCACACGCAAATCATAACAGGTTAGGAATATAAACATGCTAGAGAGTAAGATACATGAAACTGAAAGAACAACATGGTATAAAGAGAGAACTGTAAGTAAATAGCTACAATATATATAGAGAACTATCAGTGACTAGTGAATCAGAGTACAAGATAAACATGTGAACAGCTGGAGGTGATTCATGGCTATACTAAAGAGTTGATTCATGACTACACTACTTTGGAATATTCACATGTTTAGTTCTACTCCCCCATTCCCCAATCAATACACAAGGATCCAGTCAAGTTACGTTAAGATTCATGACTACGCTACTGGCTCATAATGAGTGATTCATGAATAGATTCGTGAAGGCTATGTAATTCATGAGAGTACAGGAATCACAAGCAGATTCATGATAGATTCATAATAATAGAAGCATGAGATACATGATGTAAGTGAAACACACAAGACATGAGTATCCGATGCTCCCGAGAGGGATAACATCTCATGAAGGGATCCATATAGTACCAATCTGTGTTACCAACGTGTCATCATCAAGTAAAGTAATCTAGAGCAGGAATATAATCCTAAGCAAGATATGAAATGATCAGAGAATGTACTCGCCTGATATCCTGAGTATCTGAAGAGAATATACTGTCTGAGGAGTGGTGTCTGGCTCCTATAGAACAGTACAAGTCACAATATATCCAAAATGGTAAAATAAACTGCTACAATGCATTCTACATGATGTTTGGGTCAATCTAGGCTAAAGTCAACCTTTGGTCAACTCTAGTCAACTACACTAGTCAAACTAGGTCAACTAGGTCAAGTCTAACCTAAACAAGTCTCACTAAGCCTAACCATACCTATCTAGCACTCACACATCAACACAAGGCCATACAAGCCATCAATCACACATCTCATGTGTATTCATGCCAATACACATAGGAATACACATATGGACCATAGGCTATATCATAGGAACCTACATAGGCTATATGCCATAGGGCTACAGAGGCCAAATACAATCTATATTGGTAATACATATATTTCACACATTTATATATCTACTAAATTAATATTAGCAACATATATATATATATATATATATATATATATATATATATATATATATATATATATATATATATATATATATATAATCTATATTCTTGATAATATATCACATTACTATTATCAAGAATATAGATAATATATATATATATATATATATATATATATATATATATATATATATATATATATATATATATATATATATATACACACACACACACTACTAAAATAAAATGATTTAGCGACGGCCCTATCCGTCGGAAATCCGTCGGTAATTCACATTATCGACGGATTACCGACGGATACGGGTTGAAAAAATCCGTCGGGAATAACCTCGTCGCTAAAACTAGTCCGTCGCTAGTCCGCCGCTCTGCGACTACTTAGCGACGGATTACCTTTGGCAAAATAAAAACTTTTAGCGACGGCTAGCCGACGGCTTCCCGTCAACTTCGACAGTTTAAATTTTTAATATAGCAAATATTAGCGACGGACAATACGTCGCTAAATCGTCGCTAACCGCGTATCAGAGGGTTTCTGATACGCAATATTCGTCGCTAAAACGTCGCTAACCTCGACGAATTAGCGGCGGAGAAGCGATGGATAATCCGTCGCCATGCTTCTGGATATCTTCCATATTTCCAGAACATGAGCGACGGGAAATCCGTCGCCATTCCGTCGCTTAGTGTTTTTCCAGAAACAGGCCGACGGATAATCCGTCGGCTATCCGTCGCTATCTGATATTCATACAGTTAGCGACGGATAGTTCGTCGCTAAGCTTTCGCGAGTCCGTCGCTAAATACAGTACCTCGTCGGATTAGCGGCGATTTGGCGACCGATAATCCGTCGCCATGCTTCTGGATATCTTCTATATTTCCAGAAACCCAGCGACGGGAAATTCGTCGCCATTCCGTCGCTTAGTATTTTTCCAGAAAAGGCCGACGGATAATCCGTCGGAAAGCCGTTGCTACCTGCAAAAGTCCGTCGGCAACTCGTCGGTAATCCGTCGCTAACTGCAATATTTTTGAAAAAAGATTGCAGGAAAGAGACTATTCCCTGTAATATAACATATTCATCATCCACCATACACAAATATAACATATCCGACATCCAATATATCCAACAAATATCCATATTGCCAACACAATATCTCCAAATATCCAATATATCCCAACATACACAAAAAATATCCAACACAATGACCAACAAAATATCCAACACAATATCCAACACACTATCCCAACATACATAGCAAAATAACCAAACATAAACAAAATATCCAAAATATACACATATCCAAATGTCTAAATGTCCAAAAACATAAACAAAATCACTGAGAAGGAGGAGGTGGATCGTCTCATGCTCTCTCTGCCGCATCCGCTCTGCGTATATAATGCTCCACCATGTGTGGCGGCACTTGGGACAAAACATGGTCTGGAAGCGAGCGTAGCTGCTCTGACGACATCATGTGAAGGAGCGCCACGATAGTAGCATCCGGTACTAGGCAGGCCTCGGAAGAGCGGTCAAAAGAAAGCCGTCCGGAAAAAGAAGGATCAGGTCGATCCGAAGCACAGGCAGCAGCAGTAGACGGAGCGGCAGCAGACGGACCAGAAGCAGACGGATTGGGAGCAGAAGAAGGATGCTGATAGTGCCCCAGCACTATCGACCGCAAATTCGACATCGCCGTGGCGAGAGTCGCAAGGTGCATCCTCACATCGTCTGCGGGGGGCGTGGGAGGAGGCGGAGGCGGTGGATATCTCGGAGTCGACGTCTGTAAAAAATTCGCCATGGAACCTAAGCCGTACATGCGCTCTTTCCTAAAGCCGTCGACGAATTCTATGAACACGTCGTCGTAGCGAGCGGCCATAGAAGAGGGCGTCTGGGTGGGCGTCGTTTCGCCGACATCCTCGGTAGGGGGCTCAATCCGACGGAGTGCCTCACGATACGCAGCCTATCCAATGAATGTGTTTATACTATAAGTTTTCCTAAGTTATAATCTAAATCCTATGTTTCCCTAAGTTATAGTTTTAATCCTAAGTTTACCTAATTAAGTTATAGTTATAATCCTATGTTTCCCTAAGTTATAGTTAATATCATGAACGTAAGTACTTACATCAGTCTCTTGGGCCCTCGCGTCGACGAAGCTCCCGTCCTTCCGCCTCTTGTGCGTATGCACGAATACGTCGTGACGGTGACCGCCTCCGCCTCTCTCCCCCCCTTCACTGCCTGTTGGGCCTGCATACGTAGAATTTAATTAACTTCGTATATTAATATTACCGAATTAAATAGTGGAATGAATTTGTGGTATCTCACCAATTCTGCACGCATCCGTGCGTGGGGCCTTGATCACCCCGTATACAGACCCGCGGCCTGTCTATTCGCCTTGGCTTTCTATGATTTTTCCTTATATTAAGGAGTATCCATCTTCTCCAACATCTCCTCATAGTACTCCGTCCGGATCCAGTCCTTCTTCGTATGCGCCGTACGAAGGTCGTACACCGCATCCCGTATATTCTTCCTAGCGGCGGCTCTGTAGGTCCTGCGGATCGCCTCCTCGCGATGGAAGGGCCACCAGAACGTCCTCTGACACACAAATTCAAATATCATATAATTAAAATTAATGAATTAAAGAATAATTAATAATTAACCAAAAAATATATACCCTCATCTCGTCGAGCCAGACGTACTACCTGTCCTGAGGCACCTCAGAAAAATTGAGGTAGGAGCCATGGTAGTTTTCTCGGATAATGCACCCTAGAATCCGGGTAACATTCCACGGGAAAAATCTATAAAGAAGCAACGACTGGATTATTGACTTGAATAAATGAAACAAATTTAATAAATTAACTTAAATTTACCTACGATTCACCCGCGGGCCATATCTCTCGTCGGAACTCGCCCGTCGGCCTCTCTGGTGGCGTCGGAGGATCCGAGGGTCCGCGCATGTACTCTCCGGTAACATGATGAAACTGAATCCGGGGGTACTCCGGGGCCCACCGTGCAGTAACTGCTGGGTCCGCTGCTGCATCTGCTGATGCATCCGCTGGTGCATCCGGTGGCAGAACGGATCCGCTACCGGATGGAGGAACGGATCTGCTAGCGGATGGAGTCGCAGGCCTCGACGAAGATGACGGTGGCACCGAGATAGATTGACGGCGGGAAGAGTTTGTGTCCGGGCTCTCCAGGTCGGGATCGGAGGTCACATCCGGGGAAGACGTTTGGCGACCACGACCGCTACCACCACGCCCACGCCCACGACCACCACCACCACCACCACCACCACCACCACCACCACCACGGCCAGCACCACCAGCACGAGTGCTCGCAACCATGCCCTGTAAATAGAACACATAAACATAATTAATAATATAGAAGTATAAATGAATATAAAACTAAACTAAAATATATATACCAGCAGCAGGACGACGAGTGCCGGCCAGAGGAGTAGGACTAGGAGTGTCATCTGCAAAAAAAATCATACAATAAGTAGATAATCGAACGACAAAAATATGAATTGAAAGAAGAATACAGAAGTTTAATTTAAACTGAATCGTCCTCGTCCTCGGCCTCAGCCTCGACAAAAACATGAACTGAAATATACCGATATTTAATCATCGTCATCGTCCTCGTCCTCGTCCTCATCCTCGGCCTCGTCTTCATTCTCATCATCATCCTCATCCTCATCCTCATCGTCGACTTCATCTGTATCCTCATCCTCATCCTCATCAAGTTCTTCTTCTTCTTCTTCTTCTTCTTCTTCTTCTTCTTCTTCTTCTTCTTCTTCTTCTTCTTCAGTCTCAATACTTGGGACAAGACGCCTCTTTCTTGTCACGACCCGCACCCACTGTGAGGGTACAAGTACGTAACGACGCCCAGCCTACGCCGCAGTGTCGGCGGTAGAGCGCTGTCCTAGGTTACTATCTAACCAGTAACTCACGCAACATATAAAGTACTCATCATGATCAACTTCGAACGGAGGACAAGTATACGATATTGAACTCAATCACAGTCTAAGCACGATAAGATAATCACTGAAGAATTAAACCAAGGATAGAAGAACAACTACTAAAAATAATAACAACTCTCAACAAATCTCAAGAACTACACAAGTCTCAAAACTTCTATAACAAGTTCAACATGGAAACAAATGCTAGTCTACTAAACTAAACCCCGATCACTCCTGAGAGTCGGGGCCAAAGGTAGTCATCCCGTCTCCGGGTCCATAATATGTAGGGCATGCATCCTCAGGGCAATCATCTGTAAAATTTCAACAGGTCCAGTCAGGACAGAAATGAGCACATCTCATCTAGAAAACCCAAGTAAATGACAGAGAACTATAAAGCAGTTATAGACAGTTGTATTGATGAAAATGACAGTTTATATATTCAGGTGATGGTAAGAAAGACAGATAAAGTACAAGGAAAGTAAATAACTAAACAAGAGAAGAATCATAGCAATGAAGACTGTAAAAACAGAACTAGCTAAACCAGGGTAATATGATATACAGTTCAGACAGAAAATGTAAACCAGTGTAACTCCAATGTAAGTCCAGTACAGGATGAATCTCATACAAGATGAATCTAGTAAGGGACGATTCCAGTTATAGTGATCAAAGGTTCCAGGGTGAGTCCAGCCTATACTCTAACAGTGTGTTTTAAAATATCGGAATTGACATGTGAACGGCTGTAGGTAATACGGCACATCACACACTTGGCCGGGTGTGAGACGGCTATCATTCCAGTATAATTCCAAGGGAGTGGTTCCAGTATTTGGGTATGTTCACATGCCTATTCTAATATTTCCCCGCCCAGCAAGTACAAGTGAATCCAGGAAACGACACGAGAAATCGGGATGAGTCCAGCCAAACATAATGATACCAGCAAAAGATTCCAGGGTGATTCCAGTAGGTGATTCCAGTAGTGATTCCAGAAGGTGATGCCAGTAGTGGTTCCAGAAATAGAGGCCAGACAGATGGTATGTGTGTCGCATACATGAATCCAGAATATCCATACGTGTTGTAAGAATCACATAAAACTATCTAGAACTGAAGTACAGTAATTGACAAGTAAATGAGAGAACTATCAGAGAATGTACTCGCCTGCTACTCTGAGGAGAGTAGTGAAATATCAGATGTCTGCACCGGAGTCACAATGTCCTAAAATAGAGCAGTACAGGTTATAACATGTTTAAAACCAGGTAAATAAAATCTACGATGCAATCTACATGATTTCTAGGCCAATCTAGGTCAAAGTCAACTCTAAGTCAACCTGGTCAACTGTCTAGGTCAATACTAGGTCAATACTAGTCTAGTCAAGTCTCACTAGGCCTAACCAAGCCTAAACTAGTATACAACCAAGCAACATCACAAGCCACAAGGCATCACACATTATATATATACAATATATATATTTACATACATGCTTAGATACATGCATACATAGGTACCTACATACTAGTTTACATAGATGCATACATGTAGGCTCACATAGGCTATTGCCTAACATACAAGGCAATATGCAAATAAAATGTATATAGGTGAACATAGGCTAATATGCACCTACACATTTTTATTCACATAGTACTCATATCATCTACTCACATCATATATTGTATACAAGTATTCATGTTTAGGTACAAAGGCATATATATATATATATATATATATATATATATATATATATATATATATATATATATATATATATATATTAGTACATAGAGGCATATCTATGTACTTATATATAGGGATACATAGGGAATGCTTATACATATACAAAACAGGGAAGGTGATTGTGTGTGTGAGTCTAGGTGTACATGTAACACACTACACCAAAACACCCATATTCCAACGGTCTAAACATGTTAGAAAAAATAATTCTAACGGGTATATACCGTGAGTATTTAGGCGTGGGTAATATTACTAACTACCTTTCTAACGGACATGCCCGTTAGTATTTAAAGTTTTCTAACGGCTCTAGCCGTTAGTAATTATTTTTCTAACAGGCATATAAATATTTGTAGATAAAAATACTAACGGGCTATGGCCGTTGGAAGATTTTAAAAATATTTAAAAAAAAACAATTTTAGAATTTAATACTAACGGGATTGGGTCGTTAGTATATTTAAAAAAATGGAAAAAAAATTAATTTTAGAATTACTAACACGAGAGTAATTCAAATTATTTGTTTTTCCTATATTTCAATAAAAACGTGCACCTACCTCACCACTTGCACCTGCAATTAATTTTAGAAGGGCATGAAGGTGTTTTAGCAAATAAATGATGTCAAATGGGATTCTAGCTGACAATTCAAGGAAAGAACATGGATTTCACTTGCAAAATTTTGACAACAAGGAAATTCTGATATCTGATTTGAGTGTTGAAGTGTTTCTTTAGTAAAACTAAGATAAATGATAACATATACACAAGCTGACACTAGATAACTATGCAAGTTCATGTCTAAATTCTGATATCTGATTTGAGTAATACTCGTGTAAAAATTTCTCCCATTTGACATTTCTAATCATTTATTAGTACTTATTCGACATAAAAAATGATAGTACTAGTATTGATATTAGCTAATAGCATACCTCACCCAAAAGTACATCAGGATGTTGAATCAAACCAGTAGACAGTTCTTTCAGGTAAGAACTTGACTTGACCAGGAATTCACTTTCTGAAGAGTTGTGTCGTTCGCTGATATTTTGATTTGGGAAGCCTTGAATAACTCCAGAACAGTAGTCGTGTCTCTCAGATTTCACTTGCAACGAATTGTTGAAATGATCAACTTCATCGAAAGAAACTAATGCATCTGCAGAAAATTAGACATATCAAACCTCTTTTTTTTCGTAAAAAGCTAGAGAGGAAGGACAGTATCAGAGTCGAAATCACCTGAAGAAACATCGTATCCGTTCATACGCAGAATCCTAAATGCTATGGCACATGTCGCAATATCTGAAAAAATTTCCTCATCTTTCTCTACCTAGCCTCTGTTTTACTGGCCAGAGTCAAGTTTCAACTCAAGAATATAACTACATAATAGATATCAAACTAAGATCACCCACCTGTAGACCCTGTCCAGTTCTCTATAGAAGAACTAAAATGTCGAGATATGCCAAACTTTTCGAGCTTGTCAACAAAGGAAAGATGGGCAAACATATCTAGAGGATATATAGTTGGAACTGTTGAGGCACAAACAAATTAAGCACGGGCATCAGAAGTTGCATAGAAAGAAAAAAAAATTACGGCTGAATTTTGATCAGAACGTATACTCGTCTTATACCTGCATTGCCAAATTTCTGAACGAGCGAGGACATGTAATTGAGGGATTTCTCATCCCGAGTATGGATTAGTGCAGCAGCAGTGGCGGAAGGTGAATTGAAGAGCGAACCGTTTGTCTTCTGAAACTTCATAACCTGTTTCCAATCCTGAAACTCTCTAAATCCTTTCGCAACATATGCATGATAGGCTTTTCTTCCCTCTGAATAGTCTCCAGACCCTCTGAGGATATATTGGTATAACAGCATGTTAGCTAGTATCGAAATTTAAGACACTTCCTGACACATAGATAGAGTTCAAGGCTATAAAAACATATATAAAAGAAAGGCTTAATTGCAAATCGAAATTTAAGACACTTTCTGACAGCATGTTGGAGTCTGAAGAAGAAGAATACTGAGATGGACTAAATACCTGAACTGGAATTCTTGCACTTGCATTTATCTTCAATCCATGAGGACATGCTATTAAAAGAGGAAAAGAGATAAATAAAAGAGGTTTGACAGATCAAAGGAAAGATGCATGCTACATGCAAAAGAAAAATTTAACCTGTTGTAAAACTTCCTTTTGTTTTGTAAAACAAGGAAAACTGAACAAAACTAGGTGATATCAAAACTTTCCACCATAAAATACATGCAATTAACTTTCCTTAATTCCATTACACAACCCTTCCATGTTGATTCTTCATAGAGACAGACAAAATTAGGCTAATATCATGATTTCTTTAAATGCTAAAGAAAACGGAAACATACATGAAACTGAACAAAACTAGTTACCACTTTCCGAAAAGTATATAAAAAAATTTGAAATAGTTTCTTGATCAATAATCGGACCTGCCCGGGTTGTGTTCATGAACGGAGACGACTGACGAGAGCGTAACATCTTAAAATTGGAATCAACACGCGTACCGCAAAAGACCTGCATTGCATCTGAAATGAACACAAGTGAAACCACCGTTCAAAAAGTAAAAAGTAAAAAGTAAAAGCTGCAGTTCTTAGAATCAGGATAGGACTAGCTAGTACAATATAAGGGACCCCCAATCAAGTTCTGGTCCATAGAATAGAAGGGTCAATAGGACTGAACCTATCAAATAGGACATGGTAATGCAATACAAGGGTATTGGTCTGGATTAATGAAGTGATTACTTAAATCATAGATAATGGTAGTTACAGTGTATCAGGAATGACATGAACTACTGTCACAGACTTAAAGATGACCTGACTCTCCATACTTAGGCACTCACAAGCAAGCTCACACACTCATATCTGGGATTCTATAACTAAAGTATACCTTACTGTATAATTCCTTATATGCCTGCACTTCCCTAATGAACACACATTACTCTTTAATACAGGCAACACAATAAGGGGACTAATGCTTCAGTCCAGTATCAGAACATGGGTTATTTGGTCATTGCCAGTTGTTAGAACAATGCAAGGAGTGGTCACTAGGTGGACTGGTACATGGAAATCGAATGAAGACAGGACAAATATGATGTGGGTTAAGTTACTTATTCATGGAGGTCTGAACAAATGAAATGGATAATGACGAAACAAGATCTAATGGTTTTTCAAAAGGGAATGGGCTAGGCATCACAAGGTGATGTGGGATATCTGTTCACAACTGAACAGAACAACCACATGAGTATTTGCTCTCATGTTGCACCAACAGATAGGTATGCAAGTTGCAGGACCTTAACATGACCTTCCTATAACTTATAGTTAGCTACTAGAGTGTCCTCAATACCCTAACATGACCTTCCTATAACTCATGTTGCACCAACAGATAGGGAATGGGCTATAGCCTTAACATGACCTTCCTATAACTTATAGTTAGCTACTAGAGTGTCCTCAATACCCTTAGACTGATATCTAATGTGCTATGGCCAATTGAACATGTAGGACAACAATTTGGGATGCAGAACAAGGGTGAATCTCTAAACAATCACCCAAGGCCTATGGCCATCTGCCTAGGGAAGGGTTCCCCTGCTACTGCACATGCTGCTACAAGCCAAAATTGGCCAAGCACAGCCCATGCCTATTGATCCTAACTAATCCAATTCACAACCTCACAAATCCTATTTTCTGATACAAAAATGCCTCAAACCTATCCCCTATACTCATATACATCACTGGACACATAGGTAAACTCATTAGGATACACACAAGGCACCTTATGATACTTTATGCTGACACCACCTTCGCCAACTCTCAAGAATTTGATATCAAAACAATATCACTCCAGGAATTGCCTTCCTCAAAGCCACACAAACACTACCTACCTGAGCTCCTTCATTCACTCTACAGATTTTCGCTTTCTTCTTTCTCCTTGTGGCTCGAGCATGGGGGTTTGCTTGCCTGGTCTGTGTAGTGGCCAACATGGCCTAAAGGTGACTTCTTATCAACCTAAGATAAATAGATAGGAGGACAAGATGAGCATAAACTGTGGTCTTCTAACCTGGCATTGTGCCTCATTTTCGAGAGACAGTCCATTAACCTGGCATAATAACTTGTGGTCTTCTAACCTGCAATGCAAATCCAAATTAGGACATGAAGTTAAAAAAAATATAAGTATTAATAAAATTGATACAGTGCCATGCCTATTTGTAAAGGCAAGCTGAAATAAAGATGAAAAATTGACAAACTTTCTTTAGAAGACAACAGATATTAATAATGATAATATTAGTTGTTCGAAAGAGACAATAAACCATATGCTTCCATTAGATCCAGATCATGATCAAAGGTCTAGAGCACTCCACCTATAGATTATGTAGACCAACTTTAAGCTGATGCACGTGGTTTGCAAACATATAAAGGTTTTAAGATGCAGTAAGGGTGTCAGTATCAATATCTGCACTGTAATTAGTTCCCACAGTTTTGAATCAGACTATTAGGTTTCTACACTTCATAAGAAATTTAAATTTGACAAAATACTATTAATCCAACAATAAATGGAAGGACGAGTTTGAAATATGAAAAAAAAGAGACGGCTCGGAAGTCGGAACTATGAAAAAAGAAGAAGATAAGGTTGCATACATGGAGGATACGGAATTTCATAGATATGCTAAAGAATTCCACATTGCATCTACTTCAACCTCGGTTTAAGAATGCAGCAAAAGAATTTCATAGATCATTTAATGCCTAAATGTTACCCTTGAAGAACCTAACTGCATTATATATTGAGCTATGAAGCAAACATGGTACCTCCATCCTCTGCCTTAACTGCTAGCCAGAACAATAAGTCGTCTGATTTTTCAATTTTGTCTTGGATGCAAGTGAAACCAATTTGGCGTAAACTTTACAAGTTTTGCCTGTTAAGAAACAGATTTGTAACAGCTTATCTGCTAAGAGTAGTTAATAGGCCTGTGAGGATTTATAAAGGACCCTCAAAATTACATTAGACATGTCTAGGCTTTCTCTTGTTGTTTACATATCATCCTCAACAATTCTGTAGTATTGTTATTGTTATAATTGTTGTTGCTATTGTTATAACCAATTGTTCATGACCTTTAGTATCTATAACCCCACTTTAATAGTTCTCAGTTCTAGACGTTTTTCAAGTAAAAAACCTCTCTGGAACAGTATGAGTCATAAAGCAATATGGTCTTCCTATGTCATTCAGAATATTTGCGTATTAAATATACAAGTAACAACCAAAATATATCTAGAAAGCTTCAGAATTCCATCGCATCGGCCTGACCATTACAAATATGCCTACTAACCACATGAAACCAAGGAAACCTACTGAAGATTTCACTGGAGCTAATCCACAAGGGAGAATAGTTAGGATTATTGCTTAATTGGCAGAAACACTAGCCAGTACCATGCACCTGCAAAGGGATGATAGTCTTCTCACAGACATTCTTAAAAGATAGCTGCCTAGCCGCTAAGGCCTTAGCTATGCCAGTTTCGACCTCTAACCATCACAGCCAAGACCATGATAACCAAAAGCGGCAATGAACTTAAGGTGAACATCAGAGCAGCATTGAAGCCAGCTTTTACAGACTGTGTTGCACACCATGTCCACCATGTTGGTCACGATGAATAGAATGCCAAGATCCTAAAGTCTAATGCATTTGGAGGAGTTGCACGAAGTTTTCTTATGCCTTTTGCACTGTGGGTTAACATACAGTTGAACTTGACAAAGATTTAACCGATAAAGGGTGAGTAGAGGGATGTTTGGATACAATGCAAGCAAAATTTCCTACATTCATAGAGATATAGAACAACATATAAGTTATCATGCTTGCATATCTATCATTTGCGTCTCCAACAATTATTCCAATAATTACATATCTGATTTGACCGATGGACGAATATGCAAGCATACGTTTCATTGGACTTATTTTCTTTCATATGTTTACAAAGTTCCTTGTTCTTTGTTTCAGGCTTTCAGCAATTTTCAATGTAGGGTTTTCTAATTGGTTAGCAGCAAGTTATAAAGCATAAAACGAAAATCACATAGGGCTTGTGTGCTTTAAAATATAATACTTAAACTTGGTGGTTGTTTCAGTCATACTATGTTGGTATTTGGCCCATTAACCTATTTAGCAATTCAACGATTGTGTAAACTTATATGCTTATTCAATTAATGTAGAAGAAAGATGCTATGTTATTCGTCTTGTGTTCGAGCTTCAAATATCCTCATTTCACACCCCACCAACTAATACATATCTGCCACACACATGGGAACCTTACATGTATCATATTACCATGAAGACTATACTAGCTAATAAAATTAAAACAAGGTATACAGAAACCATCAAAATTTTGGTAGGAAAAACACAAAGGGCATCCTGAGACTCTCACAGGGTTAGGGGAGATGTATGCAACCTTATCCCCAATATACGTAGGTTGTTTCCGGAGCCGTATCCTCCATGATGCAAGCACCAAGTAAGGGTATATAGAATTCCATCGCCTCGGAAGTCGAAACTATGAAAGAAAAAAAATACCAAAACCAATATTTTGAAATTTGAACCTTGCAGAAAATAGACTGAAATGTCAAATATTAGGCAGATACTGTTTTATTAGCAATTTCCTGAATTGGATGCAATATGGTCGACAATTTAAAATTAAAACACATAGATTATGATCAATGACACTCATTATAAGTGCCAAAATTACAATATTCATGCATGAGAGTCTGTGCATGACTACCACTAATGATCAAGCAATCTCAGGCTGCTTCCCAAGAGCTAAAGTTGTCCATACTTCTGCTAAGTATGAAGGACAAGTATATATTCCAGAAATAAACATGGTGATGATGATTGCGTGCGTACTTGTGACCGGAGGCTTCCGCACAACAGCAAATATTGGCAACGCATATGGTAAGGATAGTACATATATCTAAATCTAACGAATTTTTGCTTGCTGTTCTTATATAGTGATATATATGGTTCGCAGTCATTCGACAGAAATATAGAAAAAAACATCAATGGACACTAAAGATGTCAATTTCAGCAAACTTAATTTGAACCGATAAACCATTTTTCCATGGAAGTTGGATGCTAGTGCTGGCTGCTGATTATATAGAACGTTAAAAACCTTAGTTATGAAAAAAGCAAAAGTAAAAAAAAAACCCAAAAACCTAGGATTTTTTCTCACCCAAATCAAAGCCGATGACTCTCCACAGGTGGTTGCTGCGGCTGAAGGACTCTTCACAGGTGGTCGTGCGCCAAAATTGAGCCAAATCTCAAAGCCGATGACTCTTCACAGGTGGTCGCATGCCGAAATCGAGCCTCCAAGGTGGTGGTCAGGGGGATCCACGGAGTCGCGTGCCGAAATCGTACCTCCAGGTTGCTGCAGGATTTGGGAATAAGAGAAAGGGAGATGGAGAGAGAGAGAGAGAGAGAGGAGTGCCAATTTATTTTTGCCGAAATCGCACCTTCTGCTATGTATAATAGGAGTTAACTTGGAAGATTAGGGCTGAGTTTGGAGGAAAATTGGCAAACTGGACGCCAATTTATTTTTGGCTTCTTTTTGTCCCTCAGATTTTTTATCAACAATTATTTTATTTAAGGGATATATATATATATATATATATATATATATATATATATATATATATATATATATATATATATATATATATAAAACAGACTATGATAAATAGTAACGGACCTAACTAGTTAGTAATTTCTAACGGGCTGTGACTGTTAGAAAATGAAAAAAGGGTCCGTTAGAAATTGAACAATATGGTGTAGTGATGTGGGTGTGTGTGTATGAGACATGAAAGTGTCAATGTAAATTAGAGTGTGTGTGTGTGTATCATGGAACAGTGAGGGTGTGAGCATTTGTATTTTCTGTGACAGTGAAACAAATGGGGGGTGTCAGTAACAGTTGTGTCTAATGAGTGTCCAAACTAGTTGGCAAATCTCAGGTTTCCTGTTTACTGTTATCTCAGGTATTAAGTCTCAGATTTTCAGAAATAGGTAATCAGGAATTCATTCATTGGAAAACTCAGGA
Organism: Iris pallida; assembly: GCA_029216955.1. Classification (NCBI taxonomy): domain Eukaryota; kingdom Viridiplantae; phylum Streptophyta; class Magnoliopsida; order Asparagales; family Iridaceae; genus Iris; species Iris pallida. Next base: position 17,769 of record JANAVB010041816.1, on the reverse strand, counting down.
ATTCTCTAATCATGAAATCGATTTCCCCAATATCAAACCCAACTAACCACAGTCAAAGTCTATGCCTGTACAAGCCAAGCCAAGCCAAGGCCACATCTAATAGCAGTGCATACTGATTATAGCTAAAGCATATGAGTGATAGGCTATATAGACAGTGTAGGATAATGTTCAATGGGATATATGCTATGACTGATACACATGTCAAGGGCTAACAGTGCAACCACAGTGTCTATAGGAATCATTCACAGGTTAGAAAGAGTCATTCTGATGCTAAGTTCTAACATGGTGAGCTTGTAATAATTCATTACCATGTTACGAGTGTTCACAAAACAGAAAGTGTTCAGAAATATTGGAAGGCCTTTACTAGAAAATTACATCTTGCTTTGTAGCATTAGTTGCAAAATTATGAAAACAAACCATTCAAAAAAAAAGAGAAAGAAAGGTTCAAACATATCAATGGATTAAACATGTCGATTAAACACTAACCTTCAGATTAATTTGGCAATTCAACATCAATAACAATTAGTCTTAGAAAGGAAACTAAATCAGAAATTTAATAGGCTGAAAACATATATCAGTCAGCCCCTCTACCCATTCCCATATTCAAAATCCAATCCTCATTTCAGTGAACTGAATTGGACATGGTTATTGACAGTGATACACCAACAAAACTGAGAATAACTGGCAGTACATATAGGAAGAAATCATCATGTTTCAATTCTCAGGAAATGAGGTTAAGTCTTATGCAATTTCAGAATTCAGTGAGTGTGCATCTATTGTGTGTATACATGTAAGTGTCCACACAAATTAGTGTAATGTGAAATACAAAACTCACTTAGCAGTAACTAGTACCTATGTAGAAATCAGTGTGGTAAGTTAAAACATCCATCATCACAGTAAAACAGAGAATGAAGGCTCAGGTTTGTTCAACAGTGGAGAAGAACTGAAACCTGCAGTCTACTTCCCATTTCAATGTTCAATTTTCGATTCTTCAAGTGGAAACCTAATCTATCTTGCAAAAACCACTTAATAGGAACTAATACACATGTTAGGGGATTAAACATGTCAATTAAACACTAATCATTCAGTTTAAAAAGGAAAGAAAGTTCAGTTTTCGAAATACCTACATGGTATCAGTGAATAGTGCAAACGACCCTTAAATTTGAAAGAAAACCAATAAATCAACAAGCAAGGTGTGCAGTGGGTAGGTAAACATTACACAAGTCGTGGGGGATGTGTTCGTGTCCAGGAAACTGGACACGAACGTGTCCAAACAGAAATCAACACAGAAATGACTCAGCTCAGAAGAATCCTCGTGCTGAGGTGCAGAGTGAGCTAGGACACGACACGTTGCACGACACAAGTCGTGGTCATGCCCACGTGTTCGCCACATATAGGGCTACGTGTCCATGGCCCTGCACCGTGTCCTAGACTCGTGTCGTGTCGGCTTTAGAGCCGTGTCAGTGTCCAATACCCACGCGTGCACAGCGCGCACGCGCGGCCAGTGCGGCCAGTGCAAGGAGGAGAACTCCTCGCACACTACACCATATGACCCCAAATTTTGGGAGGATGGTGGCAGACATTGCCCCATCATGCTCACCAAAATTGGCGTGTCCACGTGTCCTGTGTCGAGAGATATTCAGCCCGAGTAGCAGGACACAGTGTACATGTGTGCACAGCGTGTCCAACACGAAAATCCGACACAACAAGACACCAAAATACCTAACACTCTTCACAAAAATTAATGTACATACCAAGATCTATCAATCCATTTAATTACATTTTCAAAAATCAAAAATAAATTCCTAAGGGGCATTCTATCGAACACCTAGCCTATCAAATGGATACGTGTCCGATACGGACACGAAACCGACACGAATTATGCCCAAATTCCAGGGACAGCTAGGGGACTCCTAGATCTAGCCCTAAATGAAAAGAAAACAGCAATTTAAATCAATTTGAGGAGTTTTACCTATAGGTGCAAATTGTATGGAAAAGCTCCAAATGGGAGGTGTTCCTCTTGATGGCCAAATGCTCCAAATGAGCCCAAAGCTGAGATTAACCTCCAAAATCATAAAATATACAGAAATCAGAACCTAATGCAAGAAACTAGGATGAAAAAGGAGATCAAATGAATAAATGGGAATTTTTGGAAGGGGGAAGAATATCTCTCTTTTCTCCAAGTGTTGGAATGATAAAAAAGAGGCAACCCTAATGAATAAGTATTTAAATAGGGTGGAGATCCCTATGTGGCTGGTCATTTAGGGTTTAGTTAGGGTTAGGGCTTCTAGTTATGGGCCATGGGCCAAGTCCTAAGTCATTAATCATGACTTATGAAGTCATAAGCCATATTGGCCAAATCAACTCCAAATCTCTCCAAACAAGTTCCAATGACTTAAACTTCACTAAATTAGGTCAAACCAAGTTTACTTAACCTAACCAAGAGGTCTTAACCTGGGTTAGTCACTAGGTTAGTCTTCTAGTCAACACTAGTCAAAGTCAACTATAGGCCCAAAATCAATTCCAATAAAAATTATTAAAAATCACTAAAAATTATAATATGAAATAAACATCCTTAAATAATAATTATAAATACCAAATTTCAAAAATACCCTCACCTGGAAAACTGGGTGTTACATTTCTCCCCTGGTTGACATCTAAGTCTTGTATATCAACCTCTTCCTCCCTTCTATTTTTCTCAGCAGGAGGTATATCAACCTCTAATTCAACATCTATGGTATCCGACTATTGTTGAATGTATTTCTAGATTTAATCTTGCATACGACCCACCAGTCAAATCGATCTCTACGATGCCTTGGGTAGCTTGTATAGTATGTAATGACCCGCTCCGCCCTAGCGGAACGCCGATTCAAACGGCAAGTGCAACGACCCAAATGAGCCGTCGACCCAAAGAGTTGGCATCGACCTGATGAAGAATCGATGCAAGGCTTACATTGGCCCGTCAAGATGAATCCAGACTTAGACTTTCAAAGGCGCGCTCGGAGTATCGCTCGGCCGATGCGAACATCGCTAAGGTGGGTGGCTCCGATGAACCCGTCTGTGCTTAGCCTAGACACATAACAATACGGACACTATCACGAGAATCGCAAAGCGATAACCCCGTGCATGCTAATAAAGGACTCAACGCACCTAGCTAAGGGAATAATCCCATCTTGTATGCTTGTATAGAATATGGAAAGGAACTTGGAAAAATGTGAACTTTCGCACCGCGCTCCACACTCGTGCTAAGGCACAAGCTTACGTTCAAGTCTCTCATACGTCTAACAATGAAACAATGAATGGTTTACAATAATGAAACGGGAAGACTATCAACATAGTCGTTCCGAGTAGAGTTTAGCAACATTGAAAGATTATGGAACCGATGGGTCGCCAAGGCGACTCCCGCACGGGGAGTTGCATAATGTATGAATGAAAGAATGAATGAATATGTGAATGAATCAATGAATGGACAAGTGAAAGAAAGAAAAGACAGAATGAGGAAAAGATAAGAAAGAAAGAAATGGTTAGCGACAGGTTTGACGGGCACGTGGCAGCGGGGCTCGCTACCCGCGCTGCACGGACGCCAACCTGGTCGATAACGTATTATGGCTAAGGGTTAGCCTACGGCTCGGAGACAGCCGTTAAGTTAAAATGACAATAAAATACGAAATGGTCGTGGACGGCTCATGCACGAGCGAAAAGGGATTCCAAGGGCAACGAACGACGATTTCGTGGCCGGCCTAGGCGGAATCATGGCCTACGGGCGGACAGAATGTGCGGGCTTGGGCACATAACCAAACGTAGGGCCGGTTATTCAATAGTCTATCAAGGTGTACCAGCCATCACGCTTGATAAATGAGAATACCACAGGGGAAATGTCCAAAATGGCTGACATGCCAGCGACCGGTGCATATAGATTTAAGTGGGCTTTGCTGGTGGCAATCCACGTGCAAGTCCTTGCATTGAAATCAAAGTAATCAAAGTTAACTAAATAAAATGCCCTCTAAACAGACATTGAATGTAACACACAAATGACCAAAAGTACATCGTGCAAAGGAGTTAGAAAACACGCCTACGACGCGTTAGAATCTAAGGCAGGAACACGCCCTTGACATTAAAAGTTCACTTGAATTACGTTAAGTTATTTCATATGAATTGTTGGCTAACTTGGTTTACATTGAACAGGAAAGGCCGGACGGTAAGTATGGGTAAGTCGTGCATGTATTTCCATGCGATACTTGAATTTGGCAACACGGGATAGGTTATGAAATATGCCATGAAAACGATCCTAAGGCAAGATTAGAAAGACAATGAATGATAGAGATGCACAAAAGTAAATAGAACGTGTTTGGTAATGATAGCATTGTGGGCGAGCTAGCCTCCCCACCAGTGCATAACAATGTACTGATAATCCCACAGTCTACTTGCAGGATGCAGGTATCGTCGGCGGGTGCGGAGCTTTCCTCGAACGTGCTAAGGCGCGGAGCTATCTCTGGAGCCTTGGAGCGTTACAAGGAGCTGGAGCACCATATACAGGACATAATGTATCGGAACATCGCCATGAATCATTCCATCTTGTAAGCCACTTGGCACGCCTTTTAGGTTTCAGGGAGAGAGAGCTTGAGAGATTTGTAATATCGGCCTAGCGTCGCTTGTAAACTTCTTGAAAATCAATAAAGAGTTTGAATTCGCTTCCACTTGTGTTCATTTACTTTTCGCTGCAAATGGGGACACTCTGTGCGACTCTATGGCCTAGCTCAAATCGGCCGTTTCTGGACTTGGCCTTGCACGGGCGCAACCTAGGCCCGTGCGGCATCATGTCTTAGCGAGGACGATCGCTCCTGCGGGAGCGGGGCATGACAGATTGGTATCAGAGCACGGCTTCACGTCCTTGGACTTCATTTCGATTTTCTCAGTTTTGAAAGCTCGGTTGGAAACAAAAGAAGGGTACGCTCTCTCTCGTTGTGCCTTGGGATGTTCCATACAATAAGTCTAATATTTTCAAAAGCTCGTATGAGTACTTGGTTGGACGGGATCGATAGGCGAAGGCCTTTGTGCCACGGCGACGGACTTGAGTTGGAAGTAACCGATGCTAAGAGTTAGCAAACGCAGTGCATGCTTGAATGAGCCTACGCTAACAGCAAACAAGTACACGAGACCAAAGTATAGTTCGAACGGGTTGAATGAGCCTATGCTTGAATGAGCACGCAGCCTTTTGGCTAAGTTGTGCAGAGTATCGCGCACCTAGACTCTATGGTGCAAACGAGTTGCGAGCGAGATTGACTATCGCTCGGACGAGAATAAGGGAGACTTAGAACGTATGCTGATAGAGATGCTACTTGACCGACGCTAAAAGCGAACACGGGGAGATGGTTCTTAGAATTTGAAGAATGAGCGAACGCGCAATTGGACATGTCGATCGGGAGTCGAATAACCTTTCGAGGATTTGTAGAATGACTTGACTCCGAGTGGTGTATGTGATAGCTTCGAGGAAGAATAAGAGTGAGTGTCAACGACTAGTCGAGTGGCTCGAACCCTGAGTGGTGTATGGACGTTATAGAAATTGTTCGAGAGAGACTAAAGGATTTGCGGATAGAGCGAGTATGTCGGCAAGCGATAATATCGCACAAAGCCTTAGAACGCGTCACGCTTAGTCGGTCGTGACTCCAAATATCTCAAACGAGATATCGTTCGGACGAATTAAGAACGCGTAGTACGAATTACGAAATGATCAAATAGAGAGTCGGAACGATGAAACGAATGGAGGTCTTGGTCGAGGAAACATAGAAGATCGTGCATGCGATTTTGAATTTAGTTGAATGGATTGAAACTTGAGTTAAGGTGAATTACACATGGACGAGATCGGGAATAGCACGGTCGGAAGATAGCGTGCAAAGGAAACGTTGATTTGAACATGTCGGACCCTCTATACCTCCTGCGATGATTTATATCGATGAATCCAAATTGTTTATCGATTCTCCAACTGATATTTGGTGTCGTATCGAACCACTCACATTTGAACATCACAATATGAATATCACAATATCGAAGCCTCTATATGAGCCTTGTTGCCAACTTTCTTCTTTAGATGGTGTAGGTACCTAGAAAGACAAATTATCTTGAGAATTGATAATGAATTATAAAATTCCACTTAAATTATATCGATTTTATTTACCTTTCAAAGGGGTACATCCATCGATAATGAACAGATGCACCGACACGGGCTTCGTATGGTAGATGAATCGGTAGATGCTCCATGCTGTCGAAAAAGCCCGGTAGAAATATTTTCTCCAACTTGCAAATTGTTAAGACAATCTTCTCCTCAAGTTGTACCATATGTTGCACCGTCAGCTTAGTTGAACAGATATCCCTGAAGAATGTAGACAGCTCGGCCAACGAAACCCATATAGCAGAAGGCAACAACTCTCTCAAAGCAATGGACAGTAATCTTTTCATAAACACGTGGCAGTCGTGACTCTTCATTCCTGTTAGCTTGCGTTCATTGAGATCAACGCATCTAGACAAATTCGACACATAGCTGTCAGAAAATCTTAAAGTAGATATCCACTTACAGATTATTAATCTATCTTCCTTGCTCAATGTATATGGCGTTATAGGCTTACTTAATTGTCCACCAGCTCCCCTTTCTATCAAGTTTAGATCATGACGTTTGCATATCTCGGCCATGTCTTGTCTTGCTTTTGGATTGTCCTTCGTCTTTCCTTTAATATCTATGACGGTATTGAAGACATTATCGAACACATTCTTTTCGATATACATGACATCAAGATTATGCCTTATAAGATTATCTTTCCAATAAGGCAAGTCCCAAAAAATACTCCGTTTGGTCCAGTTATGGCATTGTTCGAACTCCTCGACACGATTGTTCGATGGATCTTCCATTGCGGTGGGTAATTCCTTTACAACTTCCCAAATATCGTATCCCGACAATCTGGTAGGAGGATCAAGAAATTCTTGTTTTCCAGATCTGAACGCGTCCTTGTTCTTTCGCTAAGGATGGCTCATGGGCAGAAATTGACGGTGACAGTCAAAGAAAGAAATTTTTCCTCCATGCCTAAGGCGGAACGCCTTACTATTTTTCATGCATATCGGACAAGACATGTTGCCGTGCGTACTCCATCCCGACAGCATATCGTATGCTGGAAAATTATTGATTGTCCACATGAGTGAAGCTCTCATCTGAAAGTTCTATTTCCTGGAAATATCATACGTCGTGACGCCGATCTCCCACAATTGTTTCAGCTCATCCACCAACGGGTGTAAATATATATCGATGTTCTTCGTCAAATTTTTGGGACTGGGTATGATAGCTGTCAAGAACATATAAGGAGTCTTCATACACATCCATGGTGGCAGATTGTAAGGGGTAAGAATGACCGGCCAGCATGAGTATTGAGATCCCGACTGTCCGAAAGGGGCGAAACCATCAGAACATAGCGCAAGGCGTACATTCTAGGCTCTGCAGTAAAATCTGGATGACACAAATTAAAATGTTTCCACGCCTCTCCATCCGAAGGATGTGACAATTCTCCTTCGTCCTTTATGCGTTCTTCGCTGTGCCACGTCATGTGTTCCGCTGTATTCAGAGATATACATCCTCTGCAAGCGCTTCGTGATCGACAAGTTATGCATATACTTGTAAGGATATCGTTTTCTAGTTGACTTTCCTTTTTCCTGTACTGGCTTGTAACGATCCACATTACAGAAGCTACAACTTTCTGATACGCAATTCTCTTTATAGTACAACATGCATTCGTTGCGACAACAATCTATCTTCTTGTACCCCAGTCCCAGTTGTCGGACCATCATCTTTGACTTATAAAAGTTTTTTGGGAGCTCTTTTGTTTCCTTCGGTAACACCTCCTTGATTAGTTGTGTGATCCGATCGTAGCAAGCTTGTGGCAAGTTAAAATCAGACTTTATGTTCAGCAACCGCATCGTCACTGACAGTACAGAATGAGTCTCACAACCAGGATATAGAGGAGTATCTGCATCTTGAAACATATCATAGAACTCCTTCGCCTCGGGATTAGGATCCTCCGGATCAAAATTAGGCCCTGCCGCATCATATACCATATCTCGTGCAAGGTTCTGCACGTCTCCATAATCAACAGAGCATCCATCGTCTTCGAGGACATCCATTGCAGCATTATCATAAAAAACATAAGTACCAGCTTCTGCAGCCTGTCTTTTCGAATATAATTCACCTTGCGATGACCACAAGCCGTAATCACGTACGAAACCCTTACGGGTCAAATGATCTCTCACAGTCACCATTTCTTCGTAACGTCTATTGTGACAATTAACACATGGACACTTGATTTTATTACCGTCCATGTACTGAGCTTTGCTCATGGCATACTTAAGAAATACTTCCACACCTGCCTGAAAATCGTCACTCACACCAATTCTGCTCTCGTATTGCCGTTTGTACATCCATGTACGATCAACAAAGTAACGATTCATCCTCGATTTGGATGTAAAAATCTGTATCGTAAGACAAACTAAACATAAGAATAGCCCGATACTTTAAACCATCCTCATAAGAATAGTCCGATACTCCGATCTGTATCGGTATCGATCAATACTTTAATAAATTATTAATATTAATAATTTATTAATACCTATTTGTTTTTCGATACCAAAAAATTCGATACTCCGATCCGAAACCACCGATATTACCGATACCCCCGATGCTGATACTCATAGGGATAGTCCGATACCGATACCGGGACATGCCAAACTGTATCGGTATCGGACAGTATCGGATCGGTATCGGTCAGTATCGGGTATCGGTCAGTATCGGAGCGGGACATGCCAAACTGTACCGGTATCGGCAGTATTGAATCGGTATCGGCCGATACTTTAATAAATTATTAATATTAATAATTTATTAATAGCTATTTGTTTTTCGATACCAAAAAATCCGATACTCCGATCCGAAACCACCGATATTACTGATACCCCCGATGCCGATACTCATAGGGATAGTCCGATACCGATACCGGGACATGCCAAACTGTATCATTATCGGACAATATCGAATCGGTATCGGTCAGTATCGGGTATCGGTCAGTATCGGAGCGGGACATGCCAAATTGTACCGGTATCGGTCAGTATCGGTCCGATACCGATTCCGATTCCGATATCGATTCTGATACCCCCCTCCCCCGATCCGATACTTATAGGATTGGTCCGATCCGAAACCACCTATACCCCCTCCCCCGATCCGATACTCCGATTTGAAACCACCGATACTCATAGGAATGTTCCGATCCGAAACCACCGATACCCCCCACCTCCTCCCCTACCCTGTCGGACAGCAAACCCCCCCTCCCCCTCCCCCACTCCCCGACAGCAAACCCCCACCCCCCTCCCTCCCCCGACAGCAAACACCCACCCCCTCCCCCTCACCCCCCCGACAGTAAACCCTAAACCCTACCCCTGTCCCCCGCCCCGTACCCAACACTATCCACCCCCCGCCCCCCCTCCCCCCCACCGCCGGCCCCCGCGACAGCCGATCCCCCCACCCGAAACCCTACCCCTGCCCCGAAACCCTAAACCCTACCCTGCCCCCCGCCCTCAACAACCTCCCCCCCATCCCCACTCCCTCCTCCCCACCCCGTCGGCCCCAGCGACAGCCAACCCCCCCACCAACCCGAAACCTTATATGTTATGCTAAACAGAGAGAGAGAGAGAGAGAGAGAGAGAGAGAGAGAGAGCATACCTGAGAGAGAGAGAGAGACCCGTCGGAGAGAGCTTCGCCGGAGAATGTCACCCGTCGGAAAGATCTCGTCGGAGAGAGAGAGAGAGAGAGGGGGGGAAGAGAGAGAGAGAGTCTTTTTGGGGGGAATAAAAAATTCCTTCCCGTCGGTTCAATTTAAGTTAGGTTACAGTATTTAGCGACGGATTACCGACGGATATATCCGTCGGTAGGTAGTCACTAAATACCCACTAGATTACCGACGGAACGTCCGTCGCTAGATAGACGCTAATTTAGCGTGCCATTTTTTTTAGATTTTGTCGCCACAATGTGCGACATATTAGCAACGGACATTAATTCGTCGCTAAATTTTCGTCAAATGAGCGACGGATGTGCGACTGATTTTGACACAAAAAAACTAAAAAAATTATCCATTGCTTTCTGACGGTAGTCCGTCGCTATAGCCGACGGATAAGATCCGTCGCTAATCTGCCGTCGCCAAATTATTGTATTTTAGTAGTGATATACATATAAAGAGATATGAA